>CAJVPZ010003565.1:0-10874 GCA_910592135.1 Racocetra fulgida | reverse complement strand
GCTACTGCAACCACGGAGCTTAATTTTCACTAACATAAGGTCTTTGCACTGCAAAGCTAATTTTCATCTAAAGTCATTGCAAAAGGATACATTGCTAATGCAGTCAAAATTTTGTTTCTCACTGACATAAGGTCCTTGCACTGCTTCTGCAGCCACGGATCCTAATTCTCACTAAAGGTCCTTTCACTGCTACTGTAGCCAAGAAGCCGAATTCTCACTATCATAACCTTGCACTGCTACTGCAGCCGCAGAGCCTAATTCTCACTAACATAAGGTCTTTGCACTGCTACTGCAGCCGCGAAGCCTAATTCTTACTAACATAAGGTCTTTGCAATGCTATTACAGCCGCGAAGCGTAATTTTCATATAAGGTCCTTGCACTATTTCTGCAGCCACAGAGCCTACTTCTGACTAACATATGGTCTTTGCACTGCTACTACAGCCGCTGAGCCTACTTCTCACTAACATAAGGTCCTTGCACTGCTACTGCAGCCGCGGAGCCTAATTCTCACTATAAAGGTCTTTGCACTGGCACTGCTATTGCAGCTACGAAGCCTAATTTTCACTAAAATAAAGTCCTTGCACTGCTACTGCAGCCGCGGAGCTTAGTTATTATTAACATAGTGTTTTTGCGCTGCTTTTACAGCTACGAAGCGTAATTTTTATCTAAAGTCATTGCACCATTAGCAAAAGGATACACTGCTAATGCAGCCAAAAAATTAACATAAGGTCCTTGCACTGCTACTGCAGCTGCAGAGCCTAATTATCGTTATAATAAGGTCCTTGCACTGCTACTGCAGCCGCGGAGCCTAATCCTCACTAAAATAAGGTCTTGCACTGCTACTGCAGCCACGGAGCCTAATTCTCACTAACATAATAAGGTCTTTGCACTGCTACTGCAATAATGGAGCCTAATTTTCACTAACATATGGTCCTTGCAGTACTACTTCAGCCACAGAGCCTATTTCTCACTAAAATCATTGCACAATTAACAAAAGGATACACTGTTAATGCAGCCAAAAACTAATTTCTCAAGACATAAGGCCTTGCAATGCTACTGCAGCTGCGGAGCCTATCTTTCACTAACATAAGGTTCTTGTACTGCTACTGCAGCTGTGGTACCAATTAACAAAAAGGATGCATAGTTTTTTAATGTTATATGATCCTTGTACTGTTATTGCAATTACGAAATCTAACCTTTCATATAAAGTCCTTGCATTGTTAACTGCTATTACAGCCGAACTCTAGTTTCTCACTGACAAAAAGTTCTTGCATTGCTACACAGTTGCGAAACCTAATTTCTCACTTCTTGTATTGCTACTGCCATTCCGGGCCTAATTTCCACCAACATAAGGTGTGGAGCTAATTCTTGCTTACCAATACCATTAATTCTTTGAGGTGCCATTGCACTACTCTTAGCCTTTATCTTATAATTTCGCACGTTCATAATGCCACCGTCACCAATACTTGCACTATCTTCCCTTTCTTAAACGCCTTTCTTTCTCTTAAGCACTCACCAATCATTCCACTGCCTTCCGAACACTAAATTATTCAGAACACCCCAAGATGAATTCATCCGACTAACAACCGACATCATGTGATTAATAGAAATAGCTGCTTGCTCAGCTATTGTCCCGTATTATAAGCAAGAGAATTTTCTTATTCTTAAGGTGCCACAGAAAATAGATGAAATTTCCTAATAGAACGGTATATAAACGACAGAGCCAGCCTTAACTCCAAGGCGAGCGATAGCGAAAAGAAAGATAATCTCTCTGCTAACCAAAAGATCCTTAAATACATTACTGGTTACATATTCAGAACCATATGATTACCCCCTTGTTTCCCTTACCATTCTCATAGTAATTCACCTTTTAACAACTATATTAACCAGAAAATACTTGTATCTAACAAGACACCATAAAGCTGTACACAAATAGACAAATTGAACATGTGATCTATAAAGTCATCTGATCATACAAAGTCATCTGATTTCGCAATAATGAACGCTCTGTCACTTTGTTGACAAGCTTTTCACGTTAAATAAATAACGTTATTTATTTAACGTTAATCATTTAACATTAACGTTAAATTAAATTAACGTTAATGTTAAATGATTAACGTTATTAATTTAACGTTATTTATTTAACGTTAATCATTTAACATTAACGTTAAATTAAATCATATAAATAATATACACTACTTCGTAGTGTATATTATGTAAATGGAAACCTGCTACGCAGGTTCCCATATAGCATTTGAGGTTACATCGCAGGTTCCCAAATTGCATTTTTGTCCGTGACCGACAATCGCGCTTTAGTATTAGAAACAACAACGTTGTTGTTGATTTTTTTGGGAATCGTAGTTATTGTTTATTATCATTAGCTATTATATAGTAGAGATAATGAGAATGTTCAAATGTTATAAACCTGTCATTTTAAAAATATCACACATATATTTACTTTTTTTTATTACTCAGTACTTTCTTAAAATTGATAGCTATCACTTCTCTTATTATTTGCAAATTCGAAGTATAGTATGATCGTGAAATAGTGCTTACCTGCGCATTATTTGAATTTATGCGCACTGTTTCAAATATGCACATGTACATTATTTGAGATAAAGGCCAATTTTAATTTTTTTTTATAAAATGGTTATAATTATTATTCATTCGAGCAACTTATTAATTCTTTGCATATAGAGAATACATTGCTCAAAATTATAGCCATTAAAGGCAGCAAACTCATTTTCCAATTTTGATCCGTGAAGTGAGTGGTATGAAGCGAGATTTTTTGCTACATAAGGTAATTAATTATTCAACATAAACTACAATAACGCCCATGAGCGTTATTTCGAATAATGATGGCCTGAATTAACTGAATTGAGCTTAATTTAAGCCAAAATTCAAATTTACACCCTGTGCATTATTTCACGCTTATACGGATAATCCGATAATAAGCGTATCTTTCTGATATAATTTTTTTTTTGTTTTGCATTAGACTTTGGCAAAATTGTACTAAATAATCTTTCAGTAAAATGCGTAGAATCTAAATTAGAACTAGTCCAATAAAGTTAATTTGACCAATATCGTTTAATAGGAAAGTTCGTGTCCTAACAACTCGTGATCCAATGATCTCGTTCTAAAGATTTAATTTTAATCCTTCATTAATTACAATGGTAGTCGAAGGTACTGCACAGCCTGAAAAAAAAAAATTAAATCCGTATATTCTTTAACAGTAAGCAATTTTGATATTTAAACTAATGATAATTAATACTCAGTTATTCATTAAAAGGCTCAACCTACTGACTTCAGTTTATTATTTTTGACACAAGTAGAACAATAAATTTTGTTATTTACTCAAATTGATTTAACTATGCCGTATGATGGTTTGAAATATATAATTTTTTATACCCACAAGCTTTTTTATAACACATTCTAATTTAAGGCGAAAGTTTAACGCTTCACGAAAACCTGAGACAGAGATTAATTTTTAATGCTCTTTTGAAGTCTAATAGTGCTCCGTTATATTGTCCAAGCTTATATAATACTTTTCCACGCATGTTTAAGAACAGATCATTATTAGGTTTTATTTTGAGTGACTTAGATAAGTCTACAAGTGCTTGACCATATTGGCCAAGTTTATATAATACAGAACCACGCATACTTAATGTCAGAGCATCATTCGAGTAATTTAGAAATCTGAAAACGCTTCTCTGTAATATTTTAGCTCTTTATAAGTGACTCTCCGATTATTAAGTGCAAACAGATTATTTGGCTCAATTTCTAACGCTTTATTGAAATCTGACATTGCTTGGTCATATTCTTTAACATTTTATAAGTAACTCCTCGAAGGTTAAGTGCACAACATCGTCTGATATCTAGCGCTCTACTCAAGTCTTCAAGTGATTTTTCATATTGTCCCAACTTACGAAAAGAATCCCCACGGTTTGAGTGCAAGCACATTATTCGAATCTATTCCAATGCTTTATTTAAATCTGAAATTGATTCTTTATAAAGACCTAATTGGCGAAGTGTGGCTCCACGCTCACTAAACAAATCAGTGTCAGTTTGTACAATTTCCAATGCGTTGTTTAAATCTGTAAGTGATTCATCACAACGTCCTAAAAGTCTAAAAGAAGCGCCGCGATATTTAAGCGAAAATGCGTCATTTGACAAAATTTTTAATGCATAATTTAAGTCAACAAGCGATTCTTCAAGATTATTCAATTTATAACTTCAAGATTATTCAATTTATAATGAACTGCTCCCCGGTTACTAAGTGTAAATACAACATTTGGTTCAATTCCAAATGATTTACTTAAATCTGATAGCACTTCTTCATACTGTCCCAACATTCAATAAGTAGCTCCACGACATCCAAGCGCATCAGTGTCTTTTGGATTGATTTCTAAAGCTCTATTCAAATCTGTAAGTGATTCATTATAATATCCTAACAATCGATATACAGTTCCGTGAACGTAATGTGAAAATATGTAGTTTGGTTCAATTTCCAACACTTTTTTAAATCTATAAACGATTCATCATAATATCCTAACATTTGATAAGTGGCCCCACGAACTGCTAGTGCATCAGCAATGTCTGGATTAATTTCTAATATTCTATTCAAATCTGCAAGTGATTCTTCATAGCAATCTAAATCGTAATAGACATATCCTCTGTTTCCAAATGCGTCAGAATAATTTGGATTGATTTCTAGTGTTGTATTTAAATCTACAAGAGTTTGTTCAAACCTTCCCATCATTTGATAAGATTTCCAAGTGCAAACACATTATTTGGCTCAATTTCCAATGCCTTATTCAAATTTATAAAAGACTCTTCGTAGTTTTTCAATATTCAATAGATAGCTCCGCGACATGCAAGTGCGTCATCGTTATTCTGGTCAATCTCTAATGCATTATTTAAATCTGCAAGTGATTCTTCATATCTGCTTAACACGCGGTAATTTTCCCCACGAAATATAAGTGCGGTCACGTTATCTGATTCAATTTCTAATGCTTTATTTAAATCTATTAGCGATACTTCATAGCTTCCTAATAATAGGTAAGTTCCCTGTGACGCAACAAAGTTTCAAAATTAACTTTTGCTTGTGTAACACTTATAATTTTGCAGTGTAACCTTATAATAGTCTATGCAAAGTTTATAGTATAGAGTATACTTTAATTAGACTATTATATAGTAATACGACATACTGTAAATAGAAGATTGTACAACCGTTTTGCAAATAAAATTGTCAATATTGTTTACATTTTTTTTTTACGTTTTTTTTTCTACGTTTTTTTACATTTTTTTTTTTAAACTCAAATGGAACAAAAAATTATTACCGATTTTAAACAAATAAATTTCAATGAGTGCAAAAAATTGGCTGATACAAATGAGCCAGACGAAATTTATTGGGTTGGTTATTGTTACGAATTTGGAATTGGAGTTGAAAAGGATGAAAAAAAAGCGTTCAGTTATTATCAAAAATCGGCAGACCTGAAAAATTCTAACGGAATTTATCAAGTTGGATGCTGTTATTATTTAGGAATTGGAGTCGAAAAAGACAAGCAAAAAGCGTTTGAAAATTATTTGAAATCAGCTGAGGCGGGTAATTTCAACGGAATTTGGAAAACTGCTTGGTGCTACTATTACGGAATTGGCGTGGAAAAGGATTGTACCAAATTTGATGAATGGATTGTAAAGTAAGTTAATTTTTTGATTTTTATTATTTTAAAAATTAAAAAGATTTTATGCAATTTTAATTATTCAAAGTTAATTATTTTATTAGAGAGTAAGTAAAAAATTTATTTTCATTTGCACGTTAGTTAATTAAGCTCATAAATATTAAAAAATTATTTGTGTTAACTTAGCCCGTGAGTATAAAGAACATTATTAATTATTGGAATTAAAAATAGCAAAGCAAGTTCACAAATAAAGAACATAAATACTTATTTACCATTACTATTATGTAATACCCTTCAAATCATTTCATTCGCATTAATCATTCATTCAGTTAGTGAGTATAAAGAACATTTATTAATCATTGGAATTAAAAACAGCAAAGCAAATTCATAATTACTTATTTACCATTACTATTATGTAATACCTTTAAATGATTTCATTCGCATTAATCATTCATTTAGCACGTAAGTGTAAAGAAATTTAATCATTGGAATTAAAAAACAGCAAAGCAAGTTCACAAGTCAAGGTCATAAATATTTCTTTACCATTACTATTATGTAATACCCTTCAAATAATTTCATTCTCATTAATCATTCATTCAGCTTGTGAGTATAAAGAACATTTATTAATCATTAAAATTAAAAACAGCAAAGCAAGTTCACAAATCAAGAACATAAATACTTATTTACCATTACTATTATGCATTCGCATTAATTTAGTCGGTGAGTATAAAGAACATTTATTATCATTGGAATTAAAAACAGCAAAGCAAGTTCACAAATCAAGAACATATAAATACTTATTTACTATTATGTAATACCCTTTAAATCATTTCATTCGCATTAATCATTCATTCAGTAAGTGAGTATAAAGAACATTTATTAATCATTAAAATTAAGAACAGCAAAGCAAGTTCACAAATCAAGAACATAAATACTTATTATTATGTAATGCCCTTCAATTCATTTCATTCGCATTAATTTAGTTAGTGAGTATAAATAACATTTATTAATCATTAGAATTAAAACAGCAAAGCAAGTTCACAAATCAAGAACATAAATACTTATTTACCATTACTATTATGTAATACGCTTCAAATCATTTCATTCGCATTAATTTAGTTTGTGAGTATAAAGAACATTTATTAATCATTGGAATTAAAAACAGCAAAGCAAGTTCACAAATCAAGAACATAAATACTTATTTACCATTACTATTATGTAATACCCTTCAAATCATTTCATTCGCATTAATCATTCATTCAGTGAGTGAGTATAAAGAACATTTATTAATCATTGGAATTAAAAACAGCAAAGCAAGTTCACAAATCAAGAACATAAATGCTTATTTACAATTACGAATACCATTCAAATCGCATTAATCATTAATTCAGTGCGTGAGTATAAGAACATTTATTAATCAGTGGAATTAAAAACAGTAAAGCAAGCTCACAAATCAAGAAAATAAATACTTATTTACCATTACTATTATGTAATACCCTTCAAATCATTTGATTCGTATTAATCTTTCATTCAGTGCGTGAGTATAAAGAACGTTTATTAATCATTGGAGTTATAAACAGCAAAGCAAGTTCACAAATCAAGGTCATAAATACTTATTTACCATAATTATTATGTAATACCCTTCAAATCATTTCATTCGCATTAATCATTCATTCAGCTTGTAAGTATAAAGAACATTTATTAATCATTAGAATTAACAACAGCAAAGCAAGTTCACAAATAAAAAGCATAAATACTTATTTACCATTACTATTATATAAACCCTTCAAATTATTTCATTGCTTTAATTTAGTCGGTGAGTATAAAGAACATTTATTAATCATTGGAATTAAAAACAGCAAAGCAAGTTCTATTATCTAATACCCTTCAAATAATTTCATTCGCATTAATCATTCATTCAGTTAGTGAGTATAAAGAATATTTATTAATCATTGGAATTAAAAACAGCAAAGCAAGTTTACAGATCAAGAACATAAATACTTATTTACCATTACTATTATGTAATACGCTTCTAATCATTTCATTCGCATTAATTTAGTCGGTGAGTATAAAGAATATTATTAATCATTGGAATTAAAAACAGCAAAGCAAGTTCACAAAGCAAGAACATAAATTTACAATTACTATTATGTAATACCCTTCAATCATTTCATTCGCATTAATTATTCATTCAGTGGGTGAGTATAAAGAACATTTATTAATTATTGGAATTAAAAACAGCAAAGCAAGTTCACAAATCAAGAACATAAATACTTATTTACCATTACTATTATGTAATACCCTTCAAATCATTTCATTCGCATTAATTTAGTCGGTAAGTAAAAATCATTTTGTTTGATAAAAAATTTAAAATAGCATTTACAGATAAAGTAAAAATATTATTATATATTATATATTGTAACTATAAAGCTACTCTAAATATGGAAAATGCGCGCATTGTAATGAACACGTATAAAGCGTGGTGTTTATCATGCGACCCTGACTTAGAAACAACAAGGTGGACAAGTACAAATAAGAATATTGATGATTGCATAAAAAAGTTCCAACTTAGAACCTGGAATTATGAAAATGCAATCGAATGGATTCCATTTAATAGATTATCTGATATTAAAGAAATTGGCAAAGGAGGATTCGGCTCTGTATATTCAGCAGCCTGGTTGGATGGTATGCGAAAAATTGAAGAAAATAAAATTGATGACAGCAACTATTCCTATAAAAGATCGCGTGTCGCATCCAGCATCGTTGCACTAAAGACTTTGTCTGGTTCTTTAAAAGAAGTAAGTAAATCTTTTATTCTATAATTTATTAAATAATAAACTAATTTATTTCACTTGATTTATTTAATTATAAAGTTTGAAAATCATATAACATGTGGCTTATTTGGTAGTAAACTTAAAATATACGGATTAACTCAAAAAAGTGAAAATGAATACTTGATGGTATTTCAATATGCTGATAATGGATGTCTTCGCAAGTTTCTAAGAAAAAATTTTTGTGATCTTACTTGGCAAACTAAATTAAAGCTGCTTAAAGATATTTCTGACGATTTATGGGATATACATAGAGCAGGATATATTCATGCAGACTTTCACAGTGGCAATATTTTGCAGGGTAAAGGAATTAGTGAAAACATGCAATCTTACATCTCAGATCTAGGATTGTCTAAAAAATCTAACGAAAACAGTCCAGAAGGTGATATTTATGGTGTTATGCCTTATGTGGCACCAGAAATTTTATCAGGTCAAACGCTTACAAAAGCTGCCGATATTTATGGCTTCGGAGTCATTATGGCAGAAATGTCAACTGGTCGAAGACCCTTTGATGGACGTAAATTTGATGTAAAACTTGCATTTGAGATTTGCAGTAAAGGATTGCGTCCTGAGTTTGCACCTGAAACTCCCAACTGCTATGTTGAATTGGCGAAGCAATGTATGGATTCTGATCCACTAAAACGACCTGCTGATTCCGAAGTTTATGAAAAAATTATAGATTGGCTTAATAAGTTAAATAGTCCAGACGATTATGAAATTAAAAAGCAATTCTTAGATGCTGATAAAGTTATTAAGACTTTACCGATACCAATACATCCGGATGAAATATATACTAGTAAAATTATTAGCACAAAGTTAATTTCAAATGCACTTAAAAGTATTAATTTTTTTAATTAATCTGTATAAAACTTAGAATTATTTAAATATATTATTTATTTATTTTTATTTTTTATTTAGATTTGTCTCAACCTGATTCTGCTCAAGTTAAGCTTGAAATTACTGATAATTTTGAAAGCTTTGGTATGTATGTATGCAAATAATAAATTTTATTCTATAATTTGTAAACAGTAATAATTTTATTTTATTTTTAAATAGATAACAACCATGATTAATATGTTTAATATTTTTTATTTATATAAAAATAAAATAAGATTCTGTATGCATGTAGCATTACTTTTTAATATAGTTGGAATAATTTCGCATCGAAGAATAAATGTTATTTTTGATTGAGATCAACAAAATTTATCATTATCATTATTGTCTTTGTAGAATAATTGAATATAATAATAAATATGGCAGTTATCTCAGCATAAGCTGCCGCAGTAAATAATCCAGCTTCAAGAAGTTCTTACTGTATCACTGTTTAATATAGTTGTCGCAATTAATGATGGGTGACGCAACGATTTTGGCATGACGCAGTGGTTTCGTCAATGGTTTCGTCAGACGCAACTTTGACGATTGACGCAACTATTGACGATTGACGCAACTATTGACGATTGACGCAACTATTGACGCAATTATTATTGTTATGGGTTAACTTCCCGAAACCAATTTTACTGAAATACTATTTCACCAAAGTCATAATACTAACATCCCATATTACTAACAAGACATAATTCCGAAAGTCTTATTTTACCGAAATAGCATTTAATTAATAATAAAATTTAATGACAAGTCATTTATCTGCAATTTCCATTTCAACGAAGATGAATGCCTATTTTACTGACATACCATTCTCCGAATGGTGCATTTTCTGACATTCTATTTCTTTGAAAATATATTACTGAATGTACTTTTACCGAAGGATGTTTTACGAATCTACAGCTATTTTACAAATTCTGTGCCACCTGATAACCCAAAATAAGGTATAAACTAATTTGCCAACAACTAGAGATGTGCGAATGCATATTTTTTGGCTCTGCATTGCATAATGCAGCATAATGTAGCATACGACATTATGCAATCATGGGGTCTACAAAAATCAAGAAGCAAGATTCATATCCAACCTTTCTCATCTCTAGACAAAAGGTTGCTATTTCATGGTATTTTCAAATCTCATCTACTTTATACAGGTAGAAATCACTAATTGATGTTACATATCACTTAGTATTACATATGATATAAAATATAATATTTTATTAATTTTTGTTGCATTAAAATTACTGTCAGCCCTCCCAAAATCGATCCTGTCAAAACCGATAACTTGCCATAAACGATTAAAATTTGGTACCATGTAGGTTCCATAAGTAATATCCCGATAACCTGTCATTTCTGATATCCGATAGCCAATTTATTTACGTTTCCGATATGGTTGATTATAGTCGCATGAATTACATAATGTTCATTGATTTCTAGGCACGTTCAACCAATCAGAATTAATCACCGGCAACGCATAACCAAT
>CAJVPZ010003564.1:0-10875 GCA_910592135.1 Racocetra fulgida | reverse complement strand
AGTTTTTATTAAGTATAAATCATCTTTTCACTGGGGGTTATTAATACCCCCCTATATATTATCATATCACAGTTTTGGTTACACAAATAATTATGGGGTTATTAATACTCCTCATATATTATTATACAATAGTTTAGGTTACACAGATATCTGTAACGAAAGTATGATATACAAAAATCGCTTACTGACAGATGTAAGAGTGATCAGAGTGACCGGAAATTAAATAACAAACAAATAAATAGAAATTCAATCGCATATTAATCAAACCTCTTTTACTTCTAACGTCTAAAAGTGAAAAGTGCATGGTGTGAAAGAATCATACCTTCGACTAAATTAGTGACATGACAAAAAATTAAAATAAACTCTTCATGTTCTTTCATACTTATAACTGCGTTAGATTCAATACTCTTAAGTGAATTTTTACTGCTCTGTTATTGACGCGTTACTTTTTAGGCTTTATAGTTTTTTTTTCACGTACCTTTTTTTCAAACCTTAAAACCTTTTCTGCTTTACAGTAATGTTCTTATTTTTACATCTCGTTTCAAGTATTATATGTAATTAATATAACTGGCGTGTTTTTCTGTATATCTTTTTCAAGACTATGATTTCTTAATTTTATGATAAAATTCTTGCTTCAGACATTTCAACTCAAAGTTTTGTTATTAATTAAAAATTTTTTAAATGTCTGAAACCAGAAATTTTTACCCAGTTTTTGACGACTATCATATGAATAATGATATTTCATATTGCTCTGAAAATAATATAGATATCACTTTACCTTCTAATTAAACGTTTCAACTCAAGCCTTATTACTAAATGCAAGTTTTTTTTTAGATGTCTAAAATCAGAAATTTTTATCAAACCTTCGATGACTATCATATGAATAATGAAATTTCGTATTACTTTGAAAATAATGTATATTGTTTTACTTTCCAATTTCAGACATTTCAACTCAAGTTTTCTTATTAACTAAGTTTTTTTTAGGTGCCTGGAATTGAGAATTCTTACCAAGTCTTTACTGACTATTATATGAATAACAAAATTTTGTATTACCCTAAAAATAATGTAAATATCACTTTACCTTCCAATTTTAGATATTTCAACTCAAGCTTTATTACTAAGTTTTTTTTAGATGTCTGAAATTAGAAATTTTTACCAAGTCTTTAATGACTATCATATGAATAATAAAAGTTTATATTGACTTGAAGATAATGTGGATATTGATACTTTGCCTGTAATCAGATATGTCGATGGAACTAGCGTATTTAAAGGTGGTGAATATGAAAGTGAGGGTAGTCTTTTATCCATAATTAGAGATACTGGTGATATTTTTGAAGGTAATAACTCTGAAAATAGGATCGAAAATGTTGAAGATAATATAAATAAAGGTGATGATTCAGAAAGTAAACCCGATGATAGCCCATTAAAAGAAATATATACTGGACAGACTTTTACTTCTTTTGCGTTGCTTGATCAGTGTTTGAAACGTTATTCTACCCGAATGGGGTTCGAAACAAAAATAGTAAAAGTTGAAAATGACAATAATGTTTGTATCAAAAAAATATACAAATGTCGATATGGGGATAAATATTTGTCTAAAAAGAAGTTGGATCCTACAGCAAATAGAGAGCAGGAATCAGCTTGTATAAAATGTAATTTTATGTTAAATGCATCATACCAAAAACATCCAAATCGTGTATTTGTTAATAAGTTTGTTGATAATCACAATCACATATTAAAAGACAGTAATTTGCTTCAATTTTCACCATTGTTATGAAAAATACCTACCAATATAAAAGAAGAGATTAGGTTTTATGTCCAAGAATATCATTTGGATATGACTGTATTAAAGCGAATATTACAAAATAAGTTTTCTGATTAAGAAATTTACAATAGGGATTTTTATAACATGATAAGTAGATTTAAGGCTGATACTCAAAATAAAAATGATGCTTTAACTTTGTATGAATCTCTAGTAAGATTATAGCAAGAAAATCCGGATTGATATTTTAAAGTTGATTTTGAAGGCATCGATAATAGACTTTCAAAAATAATTTGGATATCTTTTAAACAAAAAAGGTTGTGGTCTAGATTTCACGACGTTGTCATTAATGACAACACGTGTAAAACCAACAAATATATGATGCCTTTAAGCGTATTTATCATAATTGACTCAAATTAATGAAGCCAAATTGTAGCAACAGCTGTAGTTTGCAATAAAACTGTATCAACTTATGAGTGAATTTTGGAACAAACTAAATTGGCTACTAGTAACCTTCAACCAATGACAATATTTACAGATGCAGATCCGGTGATGCAAGTAGCCATATCTAATTATTATCCTGAAACTATCATTTGGCACTGCACATTTCATATTCGGCAAAATCTGGTTAAAAAGGTTAAAAAAAAGCCTAATAACAACAAATGGGATGGGTTTATCTCAGATTTTTATGCACTTAGAAATTCACTTGTTGTATCTAATTTTGATCATCGCTGGGTGGACTTAATGAACAGGTATCTCAAGATTCAAAGGTATTGTGATCGGATATTGTATCCAATAAAAGAGTGCTGGGCTCATGCTTTCACTAAATGAAAATACTCACTCAACACAGCATATAGAAAGTATAAACCGTATAATAAAATTAGAAGCAAACTCTGAAAACTTTTTATACCAGCTTCAATCAGAAATTGAGCTGCAACTCAAAGATGAAACTAAATATACAAGGTTACAAGAGTTTTGAAATATAAATCCTACAACAGGCCTTCCTCATATTTCTAATACAATTTTTAGAGATATTGACAATATGTGTAAGGCACATCTTATACCGAATTCATTAGCTTTACAGTGGAGGCAAATGATAGAAAGTCTTTTATATAGATCTTTAATACGTGCTAATGAAGTTAATAGAGCTACAAATCAGGAAAGTTTTTTTTTTTTCTTTTTCTTTTTTATGCTCTACTTGTTTATTGTACTATAAAGTAAAGATTGCATTTATATTATTAATTAGAAGTCAGATTGTCATAATGTGAAATTTATAGAAGACGATTATGAAGAACCACAAATTTTACTAGACATAGCCTTAGAAGATTATCATAGAATCAGCGTGAATGAAATTTGGGAAGTCAGACATATTTAATGTACAACGGATCACTCACAATTAGTTTTATTGCTTGATGATAGTACACACTATTGTATATGTCTATATTTAATATATGTTGGATTTGTTTGTCAACATTTCTTTTCCGTTATGATATAATCAAAAAAGGCACTCTTCAATATGAAGCTGATTTCCTCTTGCTGATATTCCAAAGAAGGTCTTGCGGCATTAGACAATCAAGGATCATCTGTTCAGGTAGTACAAAATGAAGGTGAACTACTTCCAACTAGTACATTTCAAGTATTACAAAGGATTCGTGGACAAGAGATTGATGTTAGAAATGTTGTAGAATTAGATTCGAAAAAAGTTTCTGATGGTCATGGTCTTGGACTTTGT
The DNA here is from genome assembly GCA_910592135.1 of Racocetra fulgida. Classification (NCBI taxonomy): domain Eukaryota; kingdom Fungi; phylum Glomeromycota; class Glomeromycetes; order Diversisporales; family Gigasporaceae; genus Racocetra; species Racocetra fulgida. The sequence goes on along the minus strand of CAJVPZ010003564.1, from coordinate 7,381 downwards.
AAAATGGCTCTAAATATAGCGATCACAAATGGTTCTAATAAGACTTTGGAAGATATTTTACAACAATTTATTGATGAACAAATTTCAGTACAAAATGAAAATATATCTGAACAAGAGTTAAATCAGGAAAATGACGAATTTAGTATTTCAAATACACATCAGCATAAAAGTAAAGGCCGTCCTGCAAACAAAAGATACTTAATGGCGATTGAGGAAAATAATAGCAAAAATAGTAGTTCGAGTAATCAAGCTGAAACATCAGAATTAGGATCAAAAAAGAAAAACAAGCGTCAGTTTGGTATATGTAAGTTATGGTATCATAATTCTCGAAATTGTGCTTTAAAAAAATGACTTTATTAAATTAAGCAGATGAACTTGTGGATGAAATTACAATTTCTGCTATTTGATATAATTTTGCAATTATAAATTCGTAGCTTTTTATTTGTTTGATAAGTTTTTGTTGTGCCTGTATTTAATGCTGTGTTTAATGTACAAAATGCTATGTACTTTGAATACATACTGTTAATTGAAATAAGATTTTTGAAAATCAAACTCTAATCAAATATTTTTGGGTTAGGTTAGAGGTTAGGGTGATCGATATTACTAATAACTAATACTTTACAAAACCATTACCTCATACTTACTCAATTACCAACAATGCTTATACGTATTTACGTCACTAACTAAATTAGAATTGCCTCTTTCTTGATCGAACATGTGACTGTAACCGGGTCTATTACATGTCCGATTAGATATAAAAGTTGCCTCGATACCTACATATCTGAGCAGCTGTTAAAAAAAAAAATTTTTTTATGATCCTAGACTGTGGATTAGAATGATTAGTATAAAAAAATTTGGCAGTATGATAGTAATATAATCTTATGGATGGATCTAATGCTAAGTTAGATGTATTATAGTTTTTAGCTTACATCTGTAGCTATTTTCACGATCTATATATAGAGTGTTATATATAATAAAATTGCCCAAGAAGTCTTTTATATAAAAGGCAATTTAGTAGGTCTGGTTAGGAATTAAAGAATTAAAACTGTTCAAAATTTTCTTATATATTTAATCATTTAGCTGTATTAAATTTAACTGACACTAACTATGATCAACATAATTTTGTCCTAGCACTATAACAACCAGGTTACTTGTGGGTGAGCAGGTGACCCGAGTAAAAATGTGTAGGTTATATGTCAGGTGACCTTATTTATTATTGGCTGATTATCACGTGATAACTGTTATGTCAGATATTTGTTAAATCATATGATATATACTCAAAATTTAATTAGTAACCTAAGGTAAGTTATTAATATACCCCGTTATTAATATACAGTTAATAATTATAATTGTTCTAAAATTAATATTAACATTAATATTAATGTTAACATTAATGTTAATATTAATTGTAATATTATCAAAGGTGGGTGGATAGAAGTGGACAGGTAGGTTAATAACAATTTTTAATTATTATTAAGGGTGGGTGGATAAGCTAATTGTTTTTTACAATGTTAATATGAATTAAACAGATTAACATTTTTTTGACTGTGACTAAAATTAAAACTTTAGTAAAGAAGAGATGACAACAATGTTGTTGTTAATCATCATCAATCATCACATAAGCTAAAATTATATAGTAATTTTGTTGATGCACCTGGGCTTTTTTTAATGACTGTATTTGGTATTAAACTGCAAAAACCTTGTTATATAAAGAAATCTTTCTAAATGCATCCCCCTAGGAACTATAGTAAAAAATTTCAAAAATATATATTTAAAGAGGGTGTGCATTTATAAAGAGCAAAATATATAAGCTAGGACCAGACTACACCATGCACTTAAAGAGATTTATATAAAGAATGAATTTATGGGCAGTGTTGGCCTATGACCTGTTATGACCTTATGACCTGTTATGACTTATAAAATTTACTATTACATTATAACCACCTTGGTCATATAAAGTTGAATATGACCTAAAATAGCCAACACTGTTTATGGGGGGTGCACTTAAAGAGGTATCTCTGTATTAATTAATTTGTTGCTTAAATGAAAGTAAAAAAGTTATGATGTTTTATGCTGTCCCACTGCTGTCCCGTACTGTATAACACGGTTTTCTTTAATTTTGTCGTAACTTTTTACTTCGAAAACAAAACATGTTTGTTTTGACTATCACGTTACACCTGATCGAATCTATCAGAAAACTCTTTACTTTTCTAATAAAACAAATCGCAATAAATGTAAATAACATAAGGTCTTTAAATAATTGTATGGAAAAAGCAAATTATAAATTTTGCATAACGATAATTTAAATTTTATCACGGGCGGAATCGGTCGTCACTATTCTATAATACACATGACTATCAAAATAAATATGATCAGTTTTTTTTTTTTTTTAACCAAGATTTAACATGTCTCAGCCACAAGAAGGGCCACGTTTAAGGTCTCTTAACAAACTTTTAGAAAAATGTTTATCAGAAACATTAAACAACTTCAGGTCTGCTTAGTCGCGCCTCATTTCAGTTAGTTACATGTCTTTTTGTTCTGACTTTTATTAAAAGTTACGCAAAGGTGGCACAGTGCTTTCCAACTTTAGCAAGAGAAAAACCGAAACGCCTTAATGATGCTCATACTCAAGTTTTAACATTTTTGAGAACGAATGTCGAGGTTAGCAAGAAGTCTGTAATATGCATTGCGATTGACTATTAGTATATTGATCTTACTCTCATTCAAGGAAGAATTCAAACTTATTTTGAAAAAACGTAATATACCAGAAAAGTTGAACGAACTTGACGCGCTTATTGCAAAGGCAAAACAACGGGAAAAAGACGGTCAAAATTCTGCTCAACCTACATCAATGTAAGTTTTTAAAATGTTATTTGAAGCGAAATTCTTGTGTGCTTGCGCTGTTGAGAGTTATATACATATTATTAGGTATAATTTGAGCCCAAAAACAATTATCCGTGCTAAAACGATACCACTAAAAGAGAATGAAATAAAACGTCTAGAAAGTGAATTTTTAAAGGTACTTTTATAAATTTATTAAATAAAAATTTTTGACTGAAATTAACGGCATCACATTTCAGATTAGTCAAGAAAATGAACATTTGATGTCTGAGCTGCGATCTAAAAAAGAACAATCAAATTTTATAACTTTGCCCGTGATAGAAGCAATGACCGAAATCAATGAGGTACATGATATGTTTATTTACAAAAAAATATTGATATCTTTGGCTGACCGTTTATATAATAGGTAACGAAAGCTGCGACAGAAATACCAGTAGAAGAAATGCATGCTATCATTGAAACGATTATCAAACTATAATAAGGCCACACAAATTTATATAATTGGTTTTCATATCCCGCCCGCGTCAACAAAGTGAGGATTGGAATTTTTTTTTTTTATATAGTCAACCAATAAAAATTCTTCATTCAACAATCATGTGATAAAAGATCAAATTCATATGCGAAAAAATGACAGTACATATTATTGACCTACTACTTAATCTAAAACTATGCTTCTAATCTAACAGTTTAATACTATAAGATTTATGTTCATTTAGAGATAGAAATTTACCATGATTTTTTTGTTAGTAAATGTTGCGTTCTAAAAAAGTACTTAAAGTGTATAAATAAGGCTATAAAAACTTATATTTTCAGTTTTCATATCCCGGCCGTGTCAAAATCAAAAATATTTTTTTTAATATATTAACAAATAGAAATATTCTATATATATCATGTGACAAAACAAAATGAACCGTTGATTTCTGGCGAAAAGTGACAGTTTCAGTTTCTAATTTCAATTTTTTTTTGTATTGACCTATCGTAATGATTACCGTCTAAATGCTAATCAGCAAGATACTATATATGCGTAATCGAAAGCATATACTCAACTCCAATAAATGATAATGAAGCTTATTTTATCAGCACTCATAATACGTAACTTGAACTAGAATCATTTGATTTATTTCAAAAAAAGAAACCCATTTATATATGAGTGCCGCCAAGGTTCTGGAAATTTTATTTTATTATTTGGCGAATTTGCCCTTTGAAAAATCATTAGTGATTCATCAATAATGACAGTTTTCTAGTCATTTTGGTATCATGCGTCTTGATTATATAATTAATCGGCATATTAAAAGACTGTCATCATTGATCAATCACCGATGATTTTTCAAGGATAAGTTTGCCGAATAATAAACTATAATTTTTGAATTCAGGTTTTTTCTTGGTGGCACTCATAGTTATTGCATTTAATCCACCTAGCTTAGCTGCCAAAATCATCAATGAACAAATCATTATAATTATTAATTAAATCAAAATACAATTAAAAAATGACATAAAATATGTGTAGCCTCTGTAGTAGAAGGAGTCCAAGCAATGTTTTTGAGATAACTATGTTGGTTGTGATCGGAAATTTGAGTGTTTATTGATTGTTGCAGATTATAATGAAATCAGATCATTGTGAAATTTAGGGGTCTCAATTTAAAGATATAAGCTTTACCAAAATCCACCTATACTCTTTTTCTAATAATTCTAACCTAAATCCTAACTTAACTATAAAAAAAAACCTAACTAAAAAGGTCCCAAAAATTTTTAAAAATCGTATATAAAATAAGTTAAATTTCATTATAATCTGATTTCATTATGATCTGCTACATTGATTAATGAAATTTACAAAATCTTATTGATTTCTAGGTATAGTTTGGTTCATTTCTAATAGGGTCTGGCATGGGCTGATCCGTTAGACCCATTGGGCTTTTTTTGAAAGCTAATTTGAGCCATGTTCTAAAATTGCCAGTCATATAATAAATTATTATGTGACTAGCAATATGAAATGTGGCCTTTCAAAAAAAAGCCCAATGGACCTAACGGGCTGGCCCATGCCAGACCCTAACCTTAATTTCTAATGCAAAGAATAAAATTGATTTGTCTTCGAAAGGTAAGATTCATAAATTTAGATAATATCCAATTAAATACATAAATACCTTTTTTATAATCAAAATTAATTTTTATTTTATTCATCTATGCTCTTGGAAGATGTCTCACTTTAAGTTATTATATTGTGTAAAAACTGATATTTTCAAAAATAAACTGTGCTATAAATCCTGTATACAAATAATTAAGAAGCCACAAATATCCAGGTTTTGAACCTTCGGTTATGACATATGAGGTTTGTCAGCCAAATTGATAATATTAGCTGAGTAAATAGATGTGAAGCTAAACATTCTTATTGAAAGATATGTGCTGCAATGTGTTAAAATTTTAAGGAAAGATTCAAACAAGCACTTTAAGAAGGAATGATCAAAGCATTTTTAAATTATACTTCAAAAAAGTTATTTAAAGTATATAACATTGAGAATGATTGGTTGTGACTCTTATATGTGAGAAGAAGCACATAAGAATCACTATAATAAACTATTATAAGATCCAAATTACCATAGTCACGTCTCTGGTAAGTTGCCTTATCCTATTTCCTCTAGTTCATATTATTGTTATATATTAAATATACCCCATAACAATATCTAAGTTTCAGCCTAGTATAAATTTGTTTTAACAGTTTTTAAGTTATTTCTTTTGTTGTAAGAATATTGTAGGCTTTTTAACAAGATCAAATGTCTATACATAAATCAATCAACTTACTAGTTTCAAATGCAATTATATTTATTCTAAAATTCATTGTCCACCATTGCATTTAGTGCTTCGAATGATCTGAATAACCCAAATCTGGTATATTATAATTATTTTATTATATAGGTCATAACTTACTCCTAACTATTAGTTACCCTATATTGCAAAAGATCCTACTAGAAATAACAGAAAAATCTAGAACAGCAGTTATAAAAGATCAGTTGGTAATAACAGAAGTAACTGTTTAAATTCGTAGATTCTTCTGTTATAGGTACACATGATTATCAACTAATCGTATCTCAAATTTTAGTAAATCAGCCAATCAGATTATAAAAAAAGGCTGTGGAATTCACGAGGATTCAAAGGATATGTTATAAGCTGAAGTGAAGGCATAAATTCATCTGTAAATTACCCTCATTTCATAGAAAGTTAAGCTACCCGAGCTTTAAAAAAAGTATTGAAAACGTATAAAAAAGATTATTTATCAATTGTGTAACTATATCGGAATAGTTGAACGATCGCTCCTGCTATTGATAATGTGAAACCTGAAAATATATAGCCAGATATCAGCTATGAGAAAAAAATTTTTTACTATAAAAAAAAAGCCATGCACCCGCGTCACTGATCACTGTCCCATAATATAAAAACCAATTATATAATTTTGTGCGGCCTTATTCAAAAATTTTTAATATTTTTAAAAAATTTTCTTAATAAAGTTGTTTAAGGTTTTAAAATATATTTTTTACATAGAAAATATATTGCTAAAATTAAAATTTAAAATTTTATTTAAAAATTTTAAGTGTTTCTTAAAATTAGGGGCAAATTTGACCCTAATACAGACGAAGGAATAGTAATTATATATTACCTTAGCTTGCATTCTTTATTTGGATATTGAATTAAATTCTTACAGACTCGTCGCATTAACTATAGAATATGAACGAACAGAATATCTTAGGTTGCATTTTTTACTTCATTCAGTTAGACCATTATCGAATTTAATTTCGTAGAAGCATTATATTAATCATTAAATAAATTAAAAATATATATAAATGAAGTTTTTTTGGTCTTAAATCAAGCTTCAGATTTTAAATTCTAATAAATAATTAAGTAAAAACCAAAACTTATTATAAATATTCAAAAGCAACTCTCACCTTAATTAAATTTATAAATCGACTTATTATATATTATTCATTATTTTAAAAAATATAGAAGCACAATCTGTTATTGAACAACAAAAACATTGTGGTGGTTGCGATCAATTTCGTCCTGTTGAAGCCTTTTTAAAAAATAACAAAATGACTAAAACATGTTCAAAGTGTAGGGAGAAAAAAAATCAGCAAAATGCACAAAAACGTGCAGCCGCAAAAGCATTGGCAAATGCAAATACTAGCCATGTTATAATGAAAGAATTTTTTGCCATTTTGAAAACTTCGAAAGGTCAAAGCATAGAAAACCTAAACCAAATTGTCAATATTAGTGAATATGTAACTCCAATTAACCCAAAAGAGATAGTATCATACATTTCAGACAATATTCTTATGACTATAAATTTTAAATTCAAGTAAGGTTAAAATAAAGAATATATTAAAATTATATAATAAAAATACTAACTTTTTTAAAGCTATAATGACAGACCTCTTTTGAAATCAGATTACATTATAACGTTCTGATATCATTGTGCTTAACTACTTGACTGACAAAAAAAACCAAAAAAAAAACACAAAAATCCTACTAAGCACAGGGATCACTTACCAAT
>CAJVPZ010003563.1:0-10876 GCA_910592135.1 Racocetra fulgida | reverse complement strand
TAAGTAATTAAATATTTACAAAGTAACAAGTTGGTTACTGCTATGAAAATAGAATTGTACTAAAATCTTATACATATAAAGTAAACCCTGTGACTATAATAAAACTACAGTGTTACACAAAAGCTTTTCAACGATGTCACGTTATTTTCGTAATACAATCAGATGCTATGGTAAATAAATTTTGCCATATGGTGAAATGCCGTAATGACGTAATACTGTAGTTCTGTAATTCTATCATCAACTATAGGTGCGTGAGTCTATGATTTTAATGGTGAGTGGGTTAGTGATATCAATAATGGGTAAATTCGTGATTTTGATAACGAGTAAATTCATAATTTAGTAGAGATGTTCACAATGAATGGATTCATTATTTTAATGGTAAATGAGTCCATAATTTCAACCATGGGTGAAAGCCTTTATCCACTGAGCTAATTTAGTTTTGATTGAGAGCAAGATTTACAATATTATTTCGGTCAGTATGCATATTACTTAGGACGATTACAGATTCGAAAGTCGAAGATTCAGATTCATGTGATCACAGGACGTTCATATGCATTCGCAGATTAACAGCTAGATAGCTTATCGCATAAAACCAGGAATGGAATACCTAAAAATAAAAAGAAAACGGTCGATTATCAACTTAACTGCTAGATATAATGTAAGAATTTGCGTCTAACCGATTACTTTACCCTTCAACTGATTCCCTCAACTGATTACTTTTTATCAATCAAATCAATCAATATGGCATTTATTTCGCTGATTTTTATTATCAAATGCTATATATCCGTCAAGTAATTATCTAAGTTACAATTATGAAAAATAACGATTTCGGGGTTTTTTTTATCGAAATTAATGTCACTCCATGTACAGTTAAAGTGGCATTAACTCTGACAAAATAAAATTTTGCCGTATAACTGTTGTTTTCACCTCTACAGTACTGTATGAGCATGAATAGAGTATTTTAGTTAATCTTCATGGTCGTACCAAGTTATGCATTACCTGCCAACCCAAATTTTTCAAAAATTCTTTTTTATTTTTATTATTTTTTTTTTACTATAACAATTTACTTTAAAAATGTAATAATATTTGATTTAAAAAAAATTTAATGCTTATTTAAACCAAATACAGTCAGACCTCTCTATAGTCACCTCCTCTATAGTCACATTTGCTTATAATTACATAAATTTTTAAAACCAACTTATATAACATTTATAAAATTTAACCTCTATATAAGCACAAACTCTTTATGATCACCAAATTCTTAAAACCAAGGGTGTAATTATAGAGAGGTTTGACTGTATATAGATTCGACTTCGTATATACAATCAATAAACTGAAATACGCTTTAACAAGTTAAGTAATATCTTAAAAATAAATCTATCTCTCACACAAACAAAATTTTGCTTTGCTCAAACAATTAACTCTTGAAATCTCTAAAAAAAAAAAAAAATGACAGCTATTTTATTAGTAACTATTTTTGTTTTAGTGTATTTAAGACTTCGACGAAGCTCTTTTATTTACCTCTTTCAGAATATCGTGTCTAAGCTAACTTTTCTAAATATGAGACTATAAAAGATTGATTTTAAAGTTAACTTTCTAGCACTCTTTTGAAGCCAAAATGATATTTTTGACGATTTGTTTACTTGTGTAATTTTACGTTTTAAAATGTATTTTAAAAGTGTATAAATAAGTTACCCGGACAATTGATTTACACTAGCCAATCAAACAAATTTCTGTCTATGAGCCTTAGCTTTTATGCCACAGTAGGACCTCTCTAAGTGCATGCTCTATTTGTGCACGTACTATGTAAATTCTCTCTAAATGCACGGCATAACTTGGCCCCAACTTATAAGAGCATTATATATTTTGCTCTCTTTAAATGCACACTCTATTTAAATGCACGTTTTGCTTTTTTTTGACTATGGTCCCGAGGGGGGTGCACTTAGGGAGGTCTTACTGTACTTGGGAATGTTACGGTCCTCAAAGACCATGTCCGGTCTTTTGTGGTCCTAATTTGAGGACCAGTCTGAACCGGCTAAAAAAATTACGATGACCGAATCTACATGTTTCTGATATCGGCCTAATTTAGTAAATTGTTGATTTTGACTCAGTAACAGTTATTGGTAATTTTCTCGATTGTTCCAGGATTTATGATAAGTCAAAAATCTGAAATGAGTAAGATAAATTTTAGATAAGACAAATTTATATGCCAAACAATGTTGAAATAACATGTTACAAACCGATAAACATAAAATGTGACAATATTTTAAATTTTAATATATACATATAACTTAATAATACCAACATCGATTAACGTTAAGTCTTTTTTATACTGTATGTAGCGAGCAATTTCTTTTTGAAACCTGCCGATCAACAGGTTTATAAGCAGGCTTGTAACCGACAACGTAATGTTCATTGATGATCTAAGCACGTTCAACCAATCAGAATTAATTACCTGCCAACATACACGTACCGTATTTCGCCATAGAAAGTACCCGGGGTCTCTTACTATCTAAACCGGTTTTTCTTGATTTATACCCCCCGGGTATACTGTATAGCGCCCCCGGGTATACTGTATAGCGGAGGGTATACTATATGGGGGTCTTTTGTAAGGATCATATTATGAAAACAATGAAAACAATATGTTTTTATATGTCATATGTATAAAAACCTCTATTTATCGTACCAGATCTTGTACTAAAAATATAGATTATAGACCTGGTAATATATCCAGTATAAATCAAGGAGTACAGTCAACCAGGGAGTACTCTACAAGGCGAAATATAGTATTTTATATGCCTATTTAGCTGATATTATACAAATACAGATCTGAGTTGTATCAGAGTTCTTCAGAGTCTTAAGCTATCTTTCTTTTTTTGAAAGAAAAATGTAAAAACATCTTATACTTGAAAATAAAATTATTTAATAATTATTAATAATTATTTTATAATAAAGTCAAAAATTTTCTAAGTAAATCAATCTATTTTATTAAGTAAAAGTTGTATATAAGAGAAAAATATATATATTTTAAAATTTTCATCCAAATTGAATAACTTTTATTAATACATTTTTGTATATTACATTTAATGAATTTTTTAAAATTTTTTTATAATTTATATTTATTTGATGTAAAAATCAAAAGTTAAATACTGTAATGTACTATATAAAAAATCTCCCTATATATCAGATCTCCTATAAGCTAGACCCGAGTCTATAATATAGGATAAAATTTTGGTAAAATGTAAAAGACCTGGGTATACAAATAGGAAAATACTAAGAAAAAAATAAAGAAATAAAATAAACTCTCAATTAATATATCCATATCTATACAAAAAATTCTGGGTTAATACTCCTAAGTCTGGTCTGGATCTGGTTCAGTCTGAGTTTAGTTTGAAAACAGACCAGACTTAAACTCTAAATTTTGCTAATTTTAGACTTTAAATCAAACTCAGACTCAATTGTGAGTTCGGTTTGGGTCTGGTCCGAGTTTGAACATATTTATATGTATTATTTAGTGCTAAACAAATTTACTTAGTGCATTAAATTAAAATTAATTAGTAAATTTTAGAGAAATATAAGATTTTAAAAAATTTTATTACAGTAATAAAATTTTATAAAATCTTATAATTTTCAAGATTTTCTAATTAATTTTAACTTTATGTACTAATTAAATTTATTCAGCATCTAAAAATATATTAAATTAGCAGAGTTATTTTTATTTTACTTAAAATTTGGAGTAAAGATGCTTAATTTTAGATTTTTTGATCAAACATCTAAAATTAAGATCTTATTTTCAAATTTCAAGTAAAATAAAAATAACTCTACTGGTTTAATGTATTTTTAAATATTGAACAAATTTAGTTAGTATATAAAGTTAGAATTAATTAATAAATTTTGAGAATCATAAGATTTATAGAATTTATTAATAAAATTTTAAAATCTTATGATTCTCAAAACTTACTAATTAACTAAATTTGTTTAGTACCTAAAAATATATTAAACTAACAAAGTTCTTTTTATTTTATTTAAAATTTGAAGTGAATATGCTTAATTTTAAATTTTTGATTAAAAATTCAAAATTAAGCATCTTATTTCCAAATTTTAAGTAAAATAAAAATAACTATACCAGTTTGATAATTATAAGATTTTGTAAAATTTTATTGATAAAAGTTTACAAAATCTTATAATTCTTAAAACTTTATTAATTAATTCTAACTTAATATACTAATTAAATTTGTTCAGCATCTTAAAATACATTAAACTAGCAGAATTATTTTTATTTTATTTGAAATTTGGAGCAAAGATGCTTAATTTTAAATTGTTTTGATCAAAAATTCAAATTAAACATCTTTGTTTCAAATTTTAAATAAAATAAAAATAACTCTGCTGGTTTAATATATTTCTAGATGCTAAACAAATTACTTGGTGTATAAAGTTAGAATTAATTAGTAAAATTTTGAGAATCATAAGATTTTGTAAAATTTTATTAATAAATTTTACAAAATCTTATGATTCTCAAAATTTACTAATTAATTCTAACTTCATGCATTAAGTAAATTTGTTTAGTATATAAAAATATATATAAATATATTCAAACTTAGACTAGTCTGCAGACTTCAGATCAGACCTAGACTAAACTCAGATTTGATTAAAAAGTTTGAATATAAAAATTTGAGTCTGATCTAAAAATCAGATCAGACTTAGACTTGACTAAAGTCTGGTTCAAGTCTGGTCTATAGAAGTACTAGTATATACTATATTATAAAAATTAACAATAATCAAATAAAAGAAAATAATCAAGAAGTTACTTTAAAAAAAAATTAATAAATTCTAATTTTAAATTATTTTAATTTTTTTTTAGTAATAAAATATAAAATATTTTTTAAACTAGAGATAAAGTTACTTTATATTGTTTAATATTCTCTTATATTTTAAAAAATTATATTATATTCAAAACTCTCTTTAACAATTACTTGTACCAAACTTACAACTAACAAAAACAAAAACTTGTTGAAGAAAAATAGAAGAAACAACTATATAAATAATAATTTTTATAGAGATTAAGGTTATCAGATCTTTGCCAGACTTTCTTGTATATTTAGCATGCAAGTTAAAAGCATTCCTATACAAAATAACTGACAAGAAGATGGTGTTCTTATATAAAAAATTTTAATAGAAGCATGCTTCTGTTGATAAAGTTAAAGGATAGTTAGTTTAAAAAAAGACAACAAGTGAGTTTTAATATACTTCTTATTGAAGTTTATAGATACCTGCAAACTGAAACTTTCTCCAACATTCTACTCTTTGCACTTTATGAAATTTCATCAAAAAGTAAAAAATATAGTATACTTTTATCAAAAGATCAATAATAATCATTGCTGAAAAAGAAAAGACATATATATATATATTTGCTTTGGAATAATAATGTTAATCAATCTTCTACTTCTAGAAGTATGTAAACATTGTACTTCAACTTAATTTATGTTTGTATTTCATTTATATAAAAAGTAAAGTCAATTCTAATATAGATGTGTAGCTGCCAGCCTGTAATCAATAAAAAAAAAGTTCTTAGTAAGTTTCAGATTCAGAGAGAGACCAAAGGCTATTGAGGCAAATTACATCTAAGCATTTGTAGCTCTGAGTAAGCTGTTTGTTTGGTTAGATTAAATATATTATAGTTAAGGTTACTTGTAATTCTACATTAGTTTAATCTTAAATAAAAAGAAGCAGAATATAGCTGCATTTAAAAAAACAAATTATATAATATTTTAAATATATAATAATTTTTAATTATTTAAAAAAAATAAATATAAACAATTTAATTTTTTTTATTACTTTTGTTAAAACTTTTAATAAAACAAAATCAAATATCTTCTTTATATTTTTAAGTACAGTATTATCTATAATTTTTTTTTATTATTTTTTATATTTTTTAAAATTGTATTAAAGAATATAAACTATCTTTTTTTGTAAAATTGTCTAAAAAACTTGCAAAATTAGAATTTTTTAATATATTTTTCTTACTAATCTTGTTAATATTTTAGTTGTATACTTGCAGATAGTATTTCTAGCCGATAAAAATTTTGCTAGTTAATTAGTTGCTAACTATAGTTGCAACTAATCGATTTTTTATATTATGTAACTAAATTTTTCGATTAACCAATCAAACTAAAGAAATCTACACGGATTAGCCCGACTAGATGGAGTATTTCGGAATTGAACGAGTTGATAATTAATTTGTCAACTAGTTGAGTTTCAACTAAACGATTCGGATCACTACACTCGATATACTCCCGATGCACTTTTGACACATTAAACAAGGTAGGACAGCTGTTAAAAATCGAAAAGACCCCGGCTTTTTGAGACAAAGACTGGTCCGGACCGTAAAATCCCTAATTTTGGCAAACAATTTAAGTAATTAATTAAAATCACAGGAATCGATAACAAATCACTGAAAAGCATTTTAATGGTAAAGGTATTAATTTTATTTTTTAAGTCTTGTTCTATTAAAAGTATAATGGATGTTTAAGTTTGGTTATTATGTGAAACTTTGTGAATTATTGATTATTAAAGCGGCAGTTCGTAGTTGAAGGGTATAAATTCATAACAAAAATCGTCGGAGAATTACTATTATTTAATGTTGGAATGACGAGTTTCTGGCAGTATATAAAAATCATATAGACATGAAGAAACAATTGAAAATAACGCGCGATCTAATAAACCGACTTTAATAATTCCACCATTATTAGAATTGTAATAATTCGCTCTATAATATTTGGTAGAAACTTAGAGGAGGGTTGCTTAGCTGGAAAACTTTCACTGCAAGCTAATTGCATTCCAACTTTATAGAAAACTATATCAATTTCCGACAATTTCTACTATTAAATTTATACACTTTAATCGTAATTTACCTTTCAAATATTTTAAAATTTTCAGCATCACATAAAAATTCAATTTAACAATCTTCACATTTTAAAGAGCAAGGAATGCCAAGTTTAAACAAAATTAAGCTATTATATCTATATTCTTTCAATGAATTTCTAAAGTTAATTTTGGCATTTACGCCTAATAATACAGTTTGGGGGCATAATAATGCACTTGTTGGCTCTAGAATATATTATACAGGTGGTGTAATTCCAAATGCAACAATTTGGAAGAGTGTTATAGACTTTTTTAATACACCAAATCAAATGGCCACACAATCAAAAGAATTTTATTACTTAGATGTATCAACCAATTTTAAAATAAATGGTATAATACCTTGGGTTGATCTTAGTTCATCATCAATTCTTCCACCCCATTCTTGGAGTGCATTTTCTCTTTGCGGACCTGATAATAATACATTGGTAATGTTTGGTGGTGATTTTGGTATTACGAATCCTACAAACTTAGTTTTCACTTATAATTTAAAAACATTACAATGGAGCAATCCAGTAACCTCCAGCCAACCTTCAAATAAACATACACGTTCAGTTTGTGATTTTAGAACCGGAAAAATGTATATGTTTTCCGGAACCATAGACATTTTAGATACAAAAACATTAATGTGGAGAATTGGTAGTTCAATTGGAGCACCATTAGGAAGATTTGATTACACAGCTACTTTATTACCGAATGGTAACATTGTCTACATAGGTGGTGTAGATTCTTCTGGTGTGGTAAAATTGTTAACGGTAAGAATTGAAATAAATGAATGAGTGTTGGTGATTATTATTGATCTCGTTTCCTTTTAAATAAAAATTAGATACCTCTTTATAATATTAATAATGACACGTGGTCTTCGATGGTAGGTTTTGTTATCGAAAGAATTAAATGGTTATGAGATTTAATTTATGGTATTTATATATATTAGACTACTACGGGTTATTTGCCTACACCTCGAGGACATCATTCTTCTGTTCTAAGTAATTAAAAAATTTTGTTATAACAGATAATATAATTTTCGGTTAAACAATAACATTTCTTTTTTATAATATCTATATAATAGCGAAAGACGGCCGTATTATTGTATACGGAGGTTATATTGATCGAGGTACATTGGTTCCAGTTCTAGACGATCTTGTGGTGTTAGATACTGGAGGAACGGTTTTTACTTGGTCACAAGCGAATGTTTCTACACTTTCACCTCCTTCACGTTGTTATCATTCAGCTACTTTGGTTGATCATTATATGATTGTAATTTTTGGAAGAAACAATCTTTATCTACCATCACCGACAATGAATGAAGTATATATTTTAGATACAAGTGACAAATTTGATTATAAATGGGTTATTGAATATAAACCTGATGGATCTGTAACAACAATGGATCCTGCTCAAACTACTACTACTAACACTAACGTTGACACTAATATAGCATTAATAGCATCGACCGCAGTTTTAGCATTTTTATTTGTTTTAGCCATCGGCTTATTAATTTTCTTTAGTTATAAAAGAAAACGAAATATTTTATTGATACCTGGTTCTGAAAAATAAAGTAAATATTTTATACATAAATCTATCAGTGTTGTAATTTGAACTATGTCTTAATCTGTTTAAAATATGAATAACCACTGAAATCTATATATCGAATTGATATAGCGGGAAATCTTTATTGGAGGTTCCTGCCGCAATATTTGAATACTACGTATATATACTAAAAAATTTCGAATTATATATAAATATATAGGCAATTATTATTCATACCTTTATTTTTATTATTCGTACCCTAATGCGCAATTTTCGCTAATCATGCCGAAAGTCAAAATACTAAAATTTAATTATCGTTCGCATGATGGGGTTCCAATATTCAAACTTCACTTTTGATTAGCAAGCATTCTTACTAATCATCTGAATATTGGAACCCGACATCACGAGACGCGATAATTAAGTTTTAGGATTGTATGGTTAGCGAAAATTGCGCATGAGGGTACGAATAGCAAAAATAGCGGTATATATATGTATCAGCTCCCTGGAGTTTAAAATTTTATTTGAGTACGTATTATTCCTAAAATCGAACTATATAATTCTAGTTTTTTTTTCACATGAGTGCTGCCAAGGAAAAAGGCACCACGGAGTTTTAATTATATTTTGTACTGGACACGATCTATCTAATTTATTAAAGATCATGTCCCGGTACAAAATATAATTGAAACTCCGTTGTGCCTTTTTCCTTGGCAACACTTATATACTTTGCTATATATAGTAGCATAGTATTTTGGAGGTCCTTGTTTATGTAAATGCAAAAATACCATTCTTGATGGATCCAATTTATATACCGTTCTTGATAGGGTTCTAACAAAAGACTTCTAAAATATTATGCTACTATAACAATGTATATGAACGCTTTCAAGAAAAACCTGTCATTGACCCAGTAAACAAACTGAGCATTGAAAGCCCGATGACAGGTTTTCCCTTGGCAGCAATCATAAAAAAAAAAAAAAAAAAAAAAAAAATCGAATTAGGATTGGTTTTTAGAACCCTATCAAGAACAATTCTCTAATTAAAACTCGACGATCCATCAAGAATGATATTTTTGCACCCGATTTGACTTATATTGATTGTCGATCTTTGAATCGTACGAATATAAAAAATCGTTAATGAATTTGATTATATCAGATTAAATTTGTAAGAGGCAAGTAAAGTTAGAGAACAAAAACTTCATTAAGTTTCGTTAGCTATTTATTACGTAAATTATATTAATTAAAATAAGCCATTCCGATTGGCTAATTTTTGTATATCATTTCGTTGTCTGATTGAATAGTTAATTATATATTTAATACAGTAATAACGATAATCATTGAATTTTAACGATTTATTACAAATCAAGATTTTTTTAAAAAAATTTATTTTACATATAAAATAAGAGTTTAATTACTAATTTTATTAAAGCAGCAGCTTTCTAATATGTGTATATAATAAAAAAGCTACAAATAAAAAGAACACCCTAATTAACTTGATTTGTACCCAAAAGATGCAGTGTATCCTAATTTATATCTATACCGATACGGCAATACTTTTGCCATGATTGTACGTAAGTACATGCAATACAGGGTACACAAAAAGTCACCGCATTATAATGCATATTTGCGCAATCTTTGTATTTTTTGATTGGTTAGAAAATTTGTCTATAGAATTTACAGATCAGCATACCGTGATTATCATGACTATTGTGATTATTCATTTAGTCCATATTTAGGATCAATGCAGAGATATAAAATGGCATTATCAATAACGATAACACGTAAACCAAAGTAAAAATTGTTCATACGCGTATTGGTAATCCCTGATGGTAATGTAAGACACTACGTATAATATTTACATAGATAAACAGTTTATATGTTATTGTTAACAAATAATTACGTATTCTTTTACTTACTATGTAATTAGGAGTTAATTCAATATATGACCTAAATTCTACGTACATAAATTACACTCTTGATATCTATATAACCCACTAACCGTAAATGCGTCAAAAAGGTAACCATAAATGCGTCAAAAAGGTAACCATAAATGCGTCAAAAAGGTAACCATAAACTTTGCTCCGCTTTAGCCGACCACTAAATAAAGTATATATATAATGCCAAATGACGAATCTTCAATTACGCACGACGTGTATCATTTCGTATTTTAATGTAGCACATAAAATATAATTTGCTTTAACGGTTAAAGATTTTTTATTGGCTTGAATTGTCAATATTATGGTTTTTTTTCGGTGAAATGATATTTCAAAAAGTAAATTTAACCTGTAATCTAATACCAAACTTCTATAGCATTATAATAATAATCATGCGCTAACAACACACTATCAATTGTAAAATTACTTTACTGAAACTTGCAAATTTGCAACTTTAATGCTACTTGTAATTAGCTATAAAGTAACTATAAAGTAACTATA
>CAJVPZ010003562.1:0-10876 GCA_910592135.1 Racocetra fulgida | reverse complement strand
TAACCCATATAACAGTAATTAATAAACTCACTTGTAAAAGAAAGAATTATATTATTATGTACATTTAAAATGAAATGTGTTACTATCTATGCTTTGTTCCTTTGTTTTCCTGATTTTGTCATTAGTCTATTTTTTTCTGGTCTATTCTTGTTAGTTGATAAGAAAGATAATGAAACATTTTCTTTTTGAATTCGTTTTGGTAAGGAATTATCCAATTCTTGACTATATCTTTTGGAATTATGCCATTTTCGGCTACTAATTTTATCATTTAATTGTTTGATAAATGAGTTAGACTTTAATGTACCTATACAAAGCAAAAACAAAATTAAATAAAATTAAAATACTGCTTACTAATATTAAATTAATATAATTCTATAGCAAATACCTTTAAAAGTTTGTTGCGAAATGTTTTTATGATTTTTAGCCTTTTTATTATTATTATTTTTAGTCTCTTCCTCATCATTAGTTTCAGCCTCTTCTTCATCATTAGTTTCAACCTTTTCTTCATCATTAGTTTTAGCTATTTCCTCATCATTACTACTATGGTCATAATTTTTATATAATTCAGCAGTAAAATATTCTAAATCTAATTAAAGTAATTAATAACTTGAATAAAACTAAAAAAATTATTATATAAGTTGTTACAGAGAAATTCTGAAGTAAATATTTAAATTGTTACTTTAGTGAACTTATAATAAATTTGCTATGTACCATATTTATGTGAAATAACGCACATCTTCGTGTTATTTCGAGAAGATGCGTGTTATTTCAAGTATGCACATGGGCATTATTTCGAGGTAAAGGATACACCCCAATCGCTGATGGTAAATATCAAGGTGATTTATTAACATTAGTATATGGTGTGCGTTATTTTAGGACGCATATAAGCATTATTTTGAAACCAACTATGCTATTTTAAGGAAATGTAATTTTCAAAATAATGCTCATGTGCATTATTTTACGTAAATATGGTAATAATTTAAATATTTACTTTTTAGTTTTACTCTGTAGCATACAAATAATCATAACCTGCCTTTACTTGAAGTATTTGCTTCATGATTACTATCATCAGATTTTATATCAGATGCATATACTGAATTTGTATTTTCTTTATTATAATAAGTAGAAAGTCTTTGTACTTCAAATTCTTGATCATTACTTTCAATTTGCACATTAGATTTAATATTTTGCTTTTTGTATTGCTTTTGTCGAAAATTATTAGCTAAAAAATAAAACAAAAAAATTAAAAATTATATTAAGAAATTTATTATTTAATTACTAATAATATTTTTAGTCTTTACCTCTATTCATTGATTTTTGCTTAAGACATTCTTGTATAATCCATTTGTTAGACCAATTTGAACTTTATGTTTGTTATATATCTAAATATAAATTAAAATTTAATAATAAAAAGATTAAAAAATTAACAAATTTGGATTTAAATTTAAGCCATTCAATGTTGATTTTTAGGTTAACATTAATTTTTTAGTTTTTTTCAAAAATTAACAACATTAAATGAATTTCACTAGTGATATAATTTTGCTAACTAATGATTATTGACATTAATCTTAAGTCAACTAGAAGTGGCCTTAATATTAAAGTATAGATTTGTATTTTTGATTATTTTAAAATCTTAGAATAAAATATAATTATAATTATCTTACATCTTCGATCCAACTTTCTCTAGCTGAATATCCTAATTGTGACCATGTTGTTGACTCAACAATTTTATTTGCTTCAATATGTGGAGTAAAATCTGCTTTAATGTTTGCAAAATAAGTTTTTGGTAATCAAGGGCAAAGCTCACAAAGTTTAATTTTGATGATTGATTTTTATTCTATTTAGGTGCTTGTATAGTAGATATTTCTATAATAGCTTGCTCGATTCTTTTTTCCTCTAGTAACTTGTTAAGTAATTTTTGTTGTAAATTATAACATAATTTTAAAACTTAAATTTTTTGTTGAGTTGATAACATATCTAATATTTCTTCAGAATGAGCTTCACTATCTATAATTTTTTGAGATAGATATGAATGGTTAATTGATATTGTTATTAAAAGTAAAAGTTTGAAATTTGTAAATACAAAATGTGAAAAACTTATATTTATATTGATCTACAAATTATTTAAATTATTTATACGTATTATAATATGATTCTAAATTTGGCAGTTAATTAATGAATTAATAAATCTATATTTAAGGTTTTGTATTATATAAATAAAACTACTGTATAAAATACAAATTTCGATTAAAAAGTTTTTATTTAATATACAATAAAATGACAAATAAGCATAAATTAGAAAAAGTAATTTATAAATGCAAAGCTTGTTTAACAATAAGTATACAAGGGTAAGAACTTAGTAAGAGAATTAAACGACAACATGATAAGGCAAAAAGATGTTATTATAACAAAAATGGAACAATCATCAGAAAAATATATTTTAGAACAAAAAGAACAAAAAAAGATTTACATTATAATGAGCAAGAAATTACTTTACAAAATCAAGATTTTTATAAAGATTAAGATTATTACAAAGATCAGAATTTTTATAAAGATCAAAATTTTTATAAAGATCAAGATTTTTATAAAGATCGAGGTAATACTTTACAATATCAAGAGTTTTACAAAAACCAAAATATTACTTCACAAGAAAATTAAGATGCTACTTTATAATATGAAAATTTAGAACAAGAAATTCAAAATAATCAAGAAAATAATAATAATAATAAGATTCTACCAGAGATAGAATGTAAGAAATTTATTTATTAAGAGCACTAAAATATATTAGCACTCTAATATAATGATAAATTAAATTAAATTTATTATATTAATTTATTGAAATTTTTTATTTAGAATTATCGAATATGCTTAAAGCATTACAATTATTATATTTAAAGGCTAAAAAGCCTCAAATATCTGATGAAAATTTTTTAGAAATTTTACAAATATTTGACTGTAATGGCCCAACATTATATTCGACAAAACAAACTCTTCAAAAGCTAGTTAATATTAATATACACTATAGGTGCAGAAAATTGAGGACATGTGGTTACGTTAAAAAGATGAGCAGTGGCGTCAAAAGTGCTATAACTAACGTATGTCATAATAGCCGACATTTGTTGTAACTAAGTTTTTGGTCATAAACTGTGATAATGGACATGATGCAGGATTAATATACGTGATTTAAGCATGATATAAGTAATTTAGCTTAGTAAATGCAATTTAACTTTCTTGAAAAATAAAATAAAATCAATTGAACAAAAATAATTTTTTTTTTTTAAAAAAAAAAAGCCAACAAATTAAAGTTATAAATAAATTATATAAATAGCCAATATGCTTTTGATTGATGAAATAGATTCTAGTAATTCTATGCCATTAGAGCCTTGTGCTGATGTTACTTCACCATCTGAATCTGAAACTAGCAATGATCGATCTCAAAAAAGAAATAGATAAGGTAGGCCAGTTTTCAATAAAGTATGGGACTATGTTATTAGGTGTGAAAAAGTAAATCTAGGACACTATAAAGCAGAATGTTATCGCTGTGAAAAAGTCTAGCAAAGAGGTAAATCTTGTATTTTAAGGTCTCACCTAGCACTTCATTGCAAAAATGTTCCAGAGGATATCCGACGATATTGGCATAATAAGCTTATAGAGGTTGATAATGCCAATAAAAGAAATTCACAATCACAATTGGTTTTACCACCACAAGTTAGCATTAGTTACGATGAGAATCTTTTAAGAGCATGGGTATGGCAAATATCCTGTTTGAAGTAATTGAAAATCCTTACATTAAGAATCTTTTTAAAAGTCTTAACCCTGCATATGTATTGCCATCTTATACAACTTTATCTGGGAGATTACTTGATGAAGAGTTTGCACAAATACAAATTAATATTAATAATGATTTAGAGCATGCAAAACATTTAACTTTAAGTATGTCATAATTGTAATTTATAATTAAAAAATTTTTTTAAAAAAAAATTTTTATAAAAATTTTCTTATTAAAATAGCACTTGACAGATAGACATCAAAACGTGGAGAATCGTTATATAATTATATTGTAATAACTATGGATCGAAAGGAATATCTGATTTCTTTACGCAATTATTCAGCAGAATCTCACACTAGCAATTTTATTGCTTTCGAAATCATGGATATTATTGAAAAAATTGGACCTCAAAAATTTGCCGCCATTATCACTGATTCTGCAGCAAATCTCAAATCAGCTAGAGAAAAAATTCAAACCAAGTATCCGCACATATTAAATATCAGGTGTATAGCCCATGCCATTAACTTAATCGTGATGGATTTATCAAAAATTCATGAAATCAAGATATTTATTGATCAATATGGAAAAATTATCAAGCACTTTACAAAATCAACTCAAAAATTAGCATTATTAAGGCAAGGGTTATCAAATATGAATCTTAAGGTTTAGAATTGTGGTGTCCAACATGTTGGGAGTCGTTATACAACACTACTAATTCAATATTGCTTGCATGACCTGTTTTTGACTGGGTAATTTTTTATTATACATATTATTTATTATTAATAAATAAATATACAATTAATTTGCTATATTGTTTTTATAAATTCTTCTTGAATATTTACGCATAATTACAAATACAGAAGTTTTTAATTTATTAAGTAATGAAGATTTCTTTATCACATGCCGACAAATTCGATCAATATAGAAACTGATAAAAGTCTGTATTAATGTTTTAGAAGTGGGTTCAGCAAATTTAGCTGACTGTTACATTAACTTAATAAAGTTAGCTGTAACAATTTATCAAATTCCTGAAATTAACCTGTTTAAACCTGCTGCTATCCAAATATTCAATCGTCGTTATGCAGAATTTCAACATCTCTTATATCTTTTAAGCTATTATCTCTATCTATATTACCGCGGTAATGAATTATAGATTAATTTAATTGCTATTGCTATAGGATTGGCATTAAAAAGTCAAATTGAATCAAGATTGTAAATATCTTTAACATTAATGTTCTTGATTCAATTGAAATAAATATATATATAATGCTAAGTAATTTAATATTAGGGTTTATTTTTATTTTTTTTTAATTTTTTTACTTTTTTTTATTTGTAATTTTTTAATTTTTTAATTTTTATTTTTTAATTTAAAATTGGGACTTCAAAATGAAGCATTTTGCGATGCTGCTATAGTGGCATCAACATTATGGAAGAATTTGGGTCGTACTGCTCAGGAGTATAAGGAATTAATTTCACAATTTCGTTACTACGATGCTAATAAAAAACCTTATGACTTACCCTATGTTCAAGAACTCGATACACCAATATTGTGGTGGGGGTTAATAAAAAATAAACATCTTTCTAAACTTGTATAAAGACTTTTTAGTATTGCACCTTCTCAAGCTAATTGTGAGAGAAACTTTTTGACTCTCAAATGGTTCATTGGAGATAAGCGAATATGTCTTGGTGTTGAAAAGCTAGAAGAAATGGCCATGATTCTTCTTACCATATAGCAAATATACGAAATGAACTTACTTATTTTGATATTAGGCTAACTGAAGCTGAACTATGTGAAATAGTAAAAATTGTGACGATTGATGATTATGTTACGGGTGAGGAGGAACTAAGTGGAAACAATGATAATACATATGAAGAAAGCTCAAATTCATTATCTCAAACCACTATAATCTTAGAGGACATTGTTAATTTGCGGAATTCCGTTTTTCAAGACAGAAAAATCATATCATTTGAATCTCCTACTGACATTGCAGATTCTAATATTGAAGGCGATATTGATCTGGACTTTAGTCCTGAGGATCTTGTCAACACTGTTTTAAGTGTTGAATTATAAATTAAATAATTATTTAATGTAATAAACGCAATGTATATTATAATTTATTTGCATTCAAAGAAATTTAAAGTTTGAAGTGAATGCATCTAATATCACTCTTATTTTAAAAGGTGACCTGTTTTATTAGTAAAAATTTTAACGGTTCATTGATTAAAAGTCTAATTTAAAAATAGATGGCTTTGATACTTTTTTCATATCGAAAATTCACTATTACAATGTCTGATATCGTCAAATATTATGTTGCATGTCTGAAATAATGGCATAAGTTAAATGTTATGGCATAAATCACATGTTACAGTATAAGTTACATGTTACAGCATATATCTAATGTTATGACAAATGTCAGTTGTAACTTTTTGACATATCAGTTATATCTTGAGTTATGACCGTGGATGCTACAAGAAAGTTAAATTACCAATCAATTTTCTGCACCTATAATATACACTTTGTTTTTTTGTTTTTTTTTTAATATTAATAGTGAGGCCATGTCTCTAACTTTATTGAATATTTAATTAAGATTTTTATATAAAGTACTAATCTACTTTTAAAATATTATAGAAAGAATTTGAGTATTAGTGATAATATATAATAAGTTTGTTTGAAATTTAATATAATGTATATACTAAGATTGTATTTTAGAGCAAATAGTAGTAAAAGGAAGAGGTTGATGTAGGTGCAATGTAGGATTAGAAGGTAGGTTATTAGTTAAAGAATGAGCTGTTGATCTTGAAATACAATAAGGAATCCAAATTTCATAATAAACTTGTTGATTTAGGTGAAGTAAAAATTTAATAACAAGTGATGTAGTTAGGTTTGAGATAGAGATGATAAATTCATCTGGCACTAAGCCTGATAAAGTTGAAAAAACTGAGGTTGTATCTGGTATGCTATATATATTCATGCAATCTAGTTGTTTGATTTGGTAATATAGGTTGCTTATATTATCAGGAGTAGTATTAAGTGAAGTTGTATTAAAGATATATTGTAATAAGTCATCTATTAGATTGCATAATAGCTGGTCAGATGGGCAAGTTATCCAATAAAGGTGGAAGCTGGTATAATGGCATTGATGGCATATAGGTGGGTATAAAGGATAATGTTTGTGTAGAATATGTGGAGTAGAAAGTTCATCTAATAGAATTTTAATTCTGAAAGACTTGAGAGCAGAAGATTGAAAATTGTATGAAAAGTTTGAACTTTTTTGGTTATTATTAATATATAACCAGGTAGCTTGCCAATTGATTTGGTTAAAGATCTTGTTCTATTTTTGAAAACGATTTTGTGTTATTCATAATGCGTAAATGTGGGCATGGCATATTGTTTGAATACTACAGCGAGTAGGTAGCTCTAGAGAAAAGTTTTTAAGAGTTAAAGTATAAGCAGAATTGTAAATATTGTAAGGCATAAAGATAAGGTATAGCAAGTTGTAATGGTTGTGTGCGAGTTGATCAGCGAAGTTGTTATAGTTGTCATCTTGATAAGCAGTGACTTTGTGAAATATAATATGAATATTGTAGAACTTAATAAAGTTAATAAGTGTGTTTTATAGTGAAAAATATGGTGTGTGTGTATATGATAAAGTAGTAGAAGAATGTATAAGGCTTTGATATTTGGAAATTACTGATTAAGAGTCAGTATATATATTTATAGTGCAGTTTCTGGGGCAGTAATAATAGCTGATAGAATAGCAACTAGTTCAGACTTGAATAAGCAGGACCAAAGTTTTGTCTGAGCTTGAAATGTATATAGTATAGAGTTGTTAGAGATTTGAACCCATCCAATACCCATTGAGCATTGTGAAGTTCTAAGATCAATAACAGAACCATCAGTATAAAAGTGAAGTTTTGATAAGTTTGCATTATAATTAGCAATCTGTTGAAGATTGTCTGTAGACAGGCTAGATTCAAAGATTGTTGGAATGGAGTGTGTGATAATGTAGACATTAGGTAAGTTTGGAATTTGAATAGGATGTCTAATTGCAATTAAATATATAAGGTCTAGATGGTTAGCATTAAAGTTAAGAGTTTTGTTAGAAGTATTTACCTGACCAAAGAACTGGGTTGAAAGATTGATAGGAATAATAATTATACATTTGTTAGCAATAATCTGGGAGTTAAAAGAACAACCAGTACATGTATGAGATTGAATGGGTAGAAGAGGATAGAGACGAGTAAATTGTGATTCAATATGGCACTGCTAATGAGTGATGAGAATATTTTAAGATGATGAAGGTTGTCTTTTGACTTTATCAGCAATAATTTTATTATTAAGTACTGTGATAAGCCAAGGCTTTTTTTGTGAAGAAAAGTGTCTAGTTGTATAGCTATAATAGTTTGTATAAGGTAGATGCAGATGTTGGTGAAGTGTGCGATTAGAGGAGTGATTAGTTACTTGAATTTCTAAGTAAATAAACCAAAGAGGCTGTTTGCTTTTTGGAATTTTGTGTATGTGAGGAGAAATATGTTTCTAGTCTAGCAAATATGAATTGTCGTAAATAGTAAGTTGGTCAAGATACAAGATATAGTAATATCTTAGTTGTTTTTTAAAGATTGAGTATTTTGAAAATGAAGAGAGCAAAGACTCTAAAGATATAGAGCCCTCTTGAATAGTATATAGTATGTTGTATACTGGATTAGAAATGAAAGCTATTCCAAGATGTTTGAAGTGTTAGATAATTTTGAAGTTGGTTGAGTGTTTGTTAGGTCCATCAATCATAGGGTTGTCATGTACTAAAATACTAGGGTGACCAAAGGTTATTTTGAAGTTGTTGGAGTCGAATACGAGTACTAATACCAAGGAGGTCATCAGAGTTAAGTCTTTTAGTAAAGTTTGTAATATAATGTTGTAATTGAATGTCCCATATTTTACGAATATTGTATAGTTAAGGGTAAAGAAGTGTACTAGTAGGAATAGTATGACTAAGTTTAGCTTTGTTTTTAACCAGTTCAATATGATTAGTGAAGATTTTGTTGCATATATTTTGGCTAAGAATGATATTGTAGAGACGATATTTAATAGTGGAAATAATAACTGTATTAATAATATATCATGCATGTGTATCAGTAATTTGTTTAGTATTTGCAATTTTGACAAGGTGAGATGACTCAGCCATAATAAGCTTAATCTGTTTTGTTTTTTGTAATTAAGTGTAAACCAGCATCCAAAAAAACTTGAATAGTTGGTTTGAAGGATAGAGGTTAAGTGAGTAATTATTATAGATAATAGGATTGTAATTGCATGGAGGGTTGTTGATTGTAAGTATTGATTTAGAAGGATTGATCTGAATATTGGCCATGTTATAAAAAGATTCTGCTAATGAAAGAATTTGTGTGAGCTCTTGTTGAGATGATGTAATCCAGAGTGTATCATTCATGTAAGCAAGAACTGAGCAGTGTGAATCAAGCTTATCAAATATTTTGTGTTTGAGATTAATTGGCCATAAGACTTGTGAAGTATAACCTTTAAAGTTATTATGAATATATGAGATAAGTGGATTATAATAAATTCGCTACAAGAGAGGAGTGATGGTTTCACCCAAATCAATACCATTATGTACAGGGTATGATGAAATAAGGCCAAGGTTAGTGATTACTTGATTTTGTCAGTCAATAAACAGGTTAATAATAGTGTTAGTAATAGAGTTAGAGAGTGCAAGACATTGAAGAGATTGTTGAAGGAGAGCAAGGTTAACAGAATCATAGGCCTTACTCATATTTTAAGATAAGAGCCAAATTGATTTCTGATTACATAATGCATCCTCGACAAGGTTGTTGAGTATGTGAATGGGTATAGAAGTACTATTGTGAGGTAAAGCAACATAGTTGTATTGTGAGAGAATAGGATGTTGTGAGAATACAGTACTTATTCTGTTGGTGATAATTTTTGTATAGACTTTACGAATGTGTTTAATAAGGCTTATGGGCCAAGTAAGGTTGAGATCTCTTTTAAACATATTGCGCTTTGGAATAGAATATATTTTGCTATGTTTACACTGTTTGGAAATATAGCTAGAAGTAAAGCAGCGATTAAATAGAGCAGTTAAAGCTTTAGTATAGGTGGCACCTGCATGTTTAAGCACTTCATAACTAATGCCTGTTGGTCCACAGGCTTTTCTATTTAAGAGTTTTGCTATAGTTTGTAGAACTTCTTTCTCTGAGATAGGAAGAGTGAGAGAGTTATACCACTGAGTATTAATGTGTGTTTGGGGTTGATATTGTTCAGACCAAAAGTTATCAAATAGATTTTGGTTAGTTGGTTGATAGGCTGTCCAGTTGAGGAAGTGTGTTTGTATATGTTGTTTGATAAGATTAGGATCTGTGATTAGTTGATCAGAAAGTTTAATATAAGAAAAGTAAATAGGAGATTGGTAACAGTTTAGAATGCTATTAATAGCTTGTTTAGATTTAGAAGAAAGTGTTTCGCATCTTTTTTCAGTAGCTTGTTTGATTTGTTGCCAAAATAAGAGTGAATTTTCAATCTGATGGGCATTGTAAAGTTGTTTCCAAACATTCTGTGCATGTTGAATCCATGTGTTGGATTGGGAAAGTTGAGAAGAAGTGAGTGTTTGAAGATCGCAATGTGACCTTAGATTAATATTTTGAATTTTAGAATTGATTAAGTTGATGTTTGGGGTATTATTATTTTTGATGATTTTGATTAAGTGACCAAGCTCATTAAATGAAAGATAGAGTGTAGTGCAGTGAGGTGTATATTTGTAGTTATAACACCATTTTCTGATTATTTTGTTAGGTATAGCATATATAGCAATATTAATAATTGCATGCTCAATTTTGTGCCAGGTAGTGTCAATACTTTCATTGGTTTCAGTATTGAGAGGAGTATGGTATAAGTTGAGATTGTGAGTAAGAAGGTCAGAAAATTCCATCCACTCTTCAGATGACATACTCCTGAAGTTAAAAATTCTTCGGCTGATGCCAGTATGATGGAGTGGGGCTTTGCTGTATGCATTAGTAAATGTTCAAGAGGATGAAAGAATAGAGTGATCACTAAATATAGAGGTGTGGCTATTGTCAAAG
>CAJVPZ010003561.1:0-10878 GCA_910592135.1 Racocetra fulgida | reverse complement strand
GCGAGCTTAGTTTCTGTTATGCTTATTATATCTATATTTTTCTTTTTGCAGTAGTCAAGCCATAGTTGTCTTTTGATGTTATCGTTGAGTCCACGTATATTGTGTAGAGCTAAGTTAATAGTATCTGTTTGTTAGTGTTATGTATGTTGGTTGTATGTCTGTTTTTGTTATAGTTTTTTGAGATTGATATAGTTATACAAAGATGTTTCAAGTTGGTTTTGAGAGAGGAAGTAGTTCTAGTATATAGTCTGGGATTTGTAGTATTTTGAAGTGCTGATGAAGGATTGCTATAGTGGAGTTGATTTCCTTTTGTTGTTTAATAGGTATGTTGATGTAGATTTCATCAGTAATTTTTTCAAGTGCTTCTTGTAGTTCAACTAGGCTTTGTGGTATTATTAGTTTTTTGTTAGTTTTGATCTTATGGATTTCGTTAGATGTGATAGGTATATTAATCCATTCTAGTGGAATATGTTTGAAGTAGTATTCTTCTCTAAGGAGTTTAGCTGTTTCTACTAGTATTCTAGATGATGTAATAGGTACTGTGATATTGAATGCCTTGATCTCTGTAGGGTCTGAAGGTAGTCTTGGTTTGTTTGTAGGGTTGGCTATTAGGATTGACTTGTTTATAGAGAAGTTTATCCTGTATTTTGTCTTTGCTTCTTTAAAGAATTCTTGTGCTATTTTGTCATCAGTGATTAGATAAATAAATTTGATGTATAATTTGATTTTGTTTGGATTCTGTGATAATACGGGCTTTTGTACGAAAAAGTTGTTTGGTATGCTTCTAAACTTGTAGTATTTTCTGAATACTTCTGCTATATCTCTAATATTTGTTTTTTCTAATGATGGGTAATGGGAAAAGGTGTCTAGCTCTACTATTTAGTTTGTGGTAGATTAGTAGTAGAGGTTTTCATTCCGGTAGTAAAGCAAAGTAGGTTGCAGGTATTTTAGTAAAGCTGTAATGGTTGATGAGTTTCTTTTTGTAAAACTATAGCTCTTTTAGTTGTTTTAGGTCCGTAATAGGAAAATAGATTTTTAGTTTGTCTTTTAGTTCTAATGATTTGTCTGGAAGTTTTGGTAGTGTTGTAAAATAGGTGTCTGGTAAACTAGGGAAGTTAAAAATTACTCTAAAGCTGTTAATAATTACTTTTGTTTGAGATCTTTGCTTAATTAGTAGTTCGAAGAGTAATATATTCTTGGTTTGGCTGTCTATTTCCTCAGAAGTTTTAGGTAGTTGTTGTCGTTGAATGCTATATGCTTGATTGACTGCTGTTTGGATTTGTTTGTAGTTTGTGATAGGTTTTGCACAGATGAAGTTTCGGCTGTATTTGATTATTTGATATGCCTTGCTTGGTAGGAGTTGTCTAAAGTTAAGGTTTGTAAAGTTAAGGTTTGTAAAGTATTCTATAGTATCATTAATTTTTGTCTCAGCTTATATTGAATTATATCTCTAGTTTCTCTGTTTGTTAGAGTAATTTCATTTTTGTCTTTGTATTTGGTAATAGCTGCTTTGAGTAAGTTAGTGAATTCTTTTTGGTGTGCAGGTGTGGTTTGTCTATTTTGAGTAAAGGATATAAAGAATGCAGGGTCTAGATATTTAAATTTAAGGAGTATGGCCTTTGGGATCTGGTGCTGTGTAGGTTGAGTTGTTAGTTTGTATTGTATAAATTCTTCGATGCCGTTTGTGTCGTCAAGTGCTGTAATTATTTTATCTATTGGCCAAATCCTGTAGTCGAACTTGTTTTGGTTTTGGTTGTCTAATTCTTGGAATATATGTTTGATCCAGCTTTGTGTTTGCTCATGTAGTGCTTCTTCATCTATTTGCATTTGATCTTGTTGGGAAATATTTTGTTGTAGTACATAGCTATACGATTTTTGTTGAGTGTTGGTGTTTTGGTCTTCTAATTTATTTTGGTCATGGGTTATAAATGTTGTATTTTCTATTTCTATCTGCATAGCTGTTGTTTTGGGATTATTTCTTATATTGGGTGTTGGGTCATGTGTTTTGTTTGTTGGTGGCTGTGTTTGTGTATCTGCTACATTTGTGTTGTTTTGTGTGTTTGTATTTCTTGTGATTGTTGTGTTGTTGTTGTTGTTAATTCCCATTATGGTTGTTGTTGTGTTGTTCTGTATGACATATGATGTCATAGTATGTTTTGGCAGGGGTAAGCTGTTTTGCCCACTTTTTGTCGATTTTTTGTAAGTTGTAGAGATGGTGATATTGTTGTAGCAGCATCTTTTACTTTAAGCAGAAGTTTGTTGGTTGTTGTTTGTATTCTGTGTTTCTTGATTGTTCATACTGTTATCTATTGGTAACTTGGGTGCATATACTAATATATATGTGTTGTTTTGCTCTTGCAAGCTGTTTTTTTCTACCAAGTTCGTTAAGAACTAGTTGTTGATGTTTTTGGTTTTCTTGTTATGTTTTTTGTACTGTTGTTGTTTTGTTGTTATGTTAGTTGTTGTGTCAGTTGTTCTCTTGCGTTTTGTGCTAATTTTGTCTATATTCTAGCTTTATTTAGATCTTTTTTGAATATCTTTCTTCTAAATTTTGTTATTTTTGTAATTTTTAGATGATCGTTGGGAAGAGTTCTTAGCAAGATGAATATTTTTTTATTAATAATTGTTGCAGATTAAAATAAGAGTGAATTTATTTGTTGCTAGTGGTAATAGTACCAGAATGTAATTAACTAATTAGATCACAGAATCATGTATAATATGAAAAATGTAAAAACTTTAATTTTTTTAAAAAATCACTGCTATCTCAAAATTTCATCTATAAAACCACATTTTGTATTCTAACAAAAATTTTTTTACAAAATTTTACTATATACTATAACCTATTTGAACTATAACTATTACTCTAACTCCAAATCTAATGATAGTAAGTTTTGATACATTATTTTTGTTTAATTATAATATATTTGTTGATTACACTCTGATACTGTTACTACTGATGACAAACACATTATTTCTTAAAATAAAATCTGATCAAAATAAAACTGAAAACCTCTTATGCTCGCACTTAGAGCCTATAAAACCTACATATACTTATTTATTATCACAGATTAAAATGAAATCTGATCAAAATAAAATTTTTCTGTTTTTTAAAGAAAATTTAAATTTTTTGGAAAACATTTTTTAGAGTTCTTTTTAGTATTAGGATAAGATTTAAGGTTAGATTTATTAATAAATAAGTATATATAAGTTTTATAGGCTCTAAAAGTAGGTATGATAGGTCTCTAATTTTATTTTGATTAGATTTATTTTAATCTGCAATATTTATTAATAAACCTAACTCTAAACTCTACTTTAATACTAAAAAAATATTTTTAAAAAATTTTAAATTTTCCTTAAAAAAAAAAAAATTTTGTTTTGATTAGATTTTATTTTAATTTGTAACAATAATTAGTATTTTACTGCTTATCATATTTAATTATTAGTTTGAATGAAATGCAATTTTTAATAGTTATTATACTTTTAAATCTTTTATTAAATTTAATTTATTCATATTAATTAAAACAGAAACTCTTTCCAATAAACACTTATACCAAACTTATAGCTAATGAAAACAGAAACTTGTTTGAGAAAAGTAGAAGAAACAACTATACAATAACAGTTTTTATAGAGGTTAAGATTTTTTGCAATTTATACTGAACTCTTCTGTATATTTGACATGCAAGTTAAAAGCATTCTTGTATAAAATAACTAGCAAGAAGGTGGTGCTTTTATACAAAAAATTTTAATAGAAGCACTGCTTCTGCCGACGAAGTTAGATAATAGTTGGTTTAAAAGAAAACAACAAGCAAGTTTTCAATACACTCTTTACTAAAGTTTAAGAATATCTACAAACTGAAATCTTTCATCAAACTCTACTCTTTGCATTTTATGAAATTTTCACTAAAAAGTAGAAAAAATATCATATTTCCAACAAAAGATTAACATAATAACAGCTGCTAAAAAAAAAAGACACATATACATATATATATCTACTTTGAGATGAATAGTGTCAGATAATGTAATTATGTTTAAAACATTGCAGAAGACCTGCTGATCTAGTTGGAATAGCAACTGAAAGTTTTGACTTTGAAGCTCTACTTCAAGATCAGATAGTTTTTAATATTTTTACATCCTGGATATAGACATAAATAACTAGTATAGAGTTTAGTTTAGTTTATTTGTAGTACTATATAATTTTTACAATTCAAAATGAATTTAATAGTGCTATTTTTGTTTTTTTTTCTTTTGTTTTTTTATTATTATTTGTTTTGTTTAGTTTTATTTGTTTAGGTAGACTAGAATTTAATGTTAAGGTATTTTCTCTTTTTTTTTTTACTCTTTGTATTTGTGTCTGTGCTTTGTTTTATAAAAAGAAAAGTTAATTCTAATATGGTGTGTAGCACTAGTCTATAACTAAAGAATAACTTTTAATAAGTTAGGAGCTTAGAGAGAAGCTCGAAGTCCACTGAGGCCATCATATCTGGAAAAGCATAGATAAGCTGCTTTGCAGATAGATTAGTATAGCTATTATTAAGAAATATAAATTTTTTAGTTTAGCTTAATCTCAAATAAAAAGTGGCAGAATAGCTGAATTATAAAAAAAAATTTATTTATATCAATTTAGTAATTTATAAGATAATTATACCTATTTTCAGAGATCATTTCAATTTTTATAGATAATATATTCTAATCTTTTTTGCTTTAATTATCAGCTAAATATTTGTTATATATATATTAAAGTTTTTTTAATTTATTTTTTAAATGTTAAAGTGATCACTTACAGATTTGGCATAGTTTATTAAACTTTAGAGTCAATAGCAGTATAGTTATATAAACTGCATCTGATCTTGTTATATCAACAAGAATACATTCTAGCTATATCTGCACCTTTTAAGCATCTAATTTAAGTAGTCTGTCTATTACTAGATTTTATACTAGATGCTATATCTATAACTTACTATTATTTAAATTATCTAATTAAATTCTCTAATTGACTTTATGCTATTAGATATCTTGTCTAAAGAAGAATCTGCCACTAAGGCTTGCTAAGTTTTTAAAACAAACATACACTTTTATATAGAGGTTCTTTAACTTTGATGTAATCTACTAAAGCAGTTCATATCCTACACATATATTATCTAGATTTTCAATAACTTGTGCTAAGTTCGAGAACAAGTACTTGTAGCTTTTTACTTCCACTATTATTACCTACTTTATATAGAATAGGGAGCATAAACAAATTTATTCATACCCAGCTTGGGCATAAAATTATACTTGAGGCATGGCTAGGCATACTCTTGGACATATTCAAATTAGTTTTTTTTTTTTAAAAAAAAAAAAAAAAAAGAATTATCTGATTGGTTAAAATTAATTATATAGTATATTAATGCCCATATAGGCATATAAAAAAATTTATGCTTATAGGCATGCTCAGAGCATATGTTCACATAGGCATACCTATACTCTCATGTTTTCTATTCTAACTTTATACTTTTGCAAAGTTCGCTCAAACCTCAGTATCTACTTTATAGACTATTTATTGTATTTCTGTCATTCCAAACTACTAATTTAAATAGCTCAAAAAGGCTGTAATCTGTTCTGGTTCTCATAGTTAAGTCTTTTTTCTCCAGCTATTCCTTTGGCAGCCTAGTTGGTAGAATATTTTTGCCAAACACTTCGGTTCTATTTGGTTCTTGTTACTTCTGAATAATAATCCTTTACTAGTATTGTTAAGGATCTGTGCTATCTTTCTACTCAGGACTTGCCAAGTAGACTTCTGTATTTCATCAATCTGTTAGATTTATTCAGTAGCTTCATTTGAGTTTTGTATAACTTATATATTATATTAAATGTTCTATTACCTCTTAGTACAAGCTAGTATGACTTCATTACAAATTCTAAAACCCAATAGGATATAGTCTTCCTAATGCATTTTGTAAATTCAAATTTCATTACCAGTAGGATTCAAACTTTTGTTCTGCCACTTAGAGATGCAACAACTTACTAACTTCACTAAGTTGTCATACTCTTCTATATAAGGTTTAGGGCATGGCTAAAAATTTGGGCATGCCCATAGGGGCATGCCCTCGAGTTGAGGCATACTCTTTAAAATCACATGACAATAAACCAATCATATGCCAAGATTATATGAATGATATAGAGAACTAGACTCGAGTCAACTTATAGCTTAAAAAACATAGTTAAAACTATATTTTTTTAAGCTACAAGATTATTCAAGAGTTAATTTAAGTTATAGCTATTTTAAGCTGCAAGTTGACTCAAGTCCAGCCTCTAGATTGACATATGTACGTATATACGTACGAGCATTAATATTCAGGGTTATATACTGATAATTGCAAATTATATATAGCAAATTGTAAATTATGTGAATTATGCGAATTATGCGAATTATGCGAATTATGCGATTATGCAATTATGCGAATTATGCAATTTTGAGTTATTAGCCAATAAAATTCAAAGAAGTACAACAAGTCATGTAATTATAGTCATATTTCCACATGAAAGTGATTATTTAATATATAGAATATATACATTAGAGTTAGGGTTAGGGTTGGGTTAGGCTTAAATAGAGGCATGCCTTTTGACCTCAGGGCATACCCATAGGCATGCCCCATGCCCCCATGCCCTAAACCCTACTTCTATATAAATTAAAGTTTATTACACACTATATATATATATTTATAAGATTATTAATAAACAAATCTTTTCTTACAAATTAATTTTATTTATTTTTAAAATTATTATCTCAAATATTTAAAAATCAAAAGTATGACGACTTAATAAAGTGATTAAATTATCGCACTCTTAAGTGATATATCTAGAATTCAATTCTTACTGATGATGAAAAATCAAATTTTTTTGTGCAATAATAACTATTCAGGAGTTGAGATATAGATTCTATAATAATGATCAGACCAAATAGGTGTAAGGGGAAATGATTGCTTAACAAATAGCTTATTACGCAAGCCCTATTTGGAGTGATAATACAAACTTGAAAGATCATGAGGCATTTGTGTAATAGAGGAGTGATATAAAGAGATACAAACTTATAAAAGGAAATATAAACTCATGATAAGTCTCTATGATCTATATAAATCTATTAAACTAGTCCTGAATAAAAACCTACTTGGCAAGTCCCGAATAGAAAGGTAGCATATACTTTCAATAGTTCTGAAAAGTCTGAAAAGAAAACTAAAAAGCTGCAGATTTGAATGAGAACTAGATGTTTGATAAGCACTATATCAACTAGACAACCAGAATCAACTAAAAAAAAAAAGTATAGGCCAATATCCAGATTAAGTCAATAGAAAAGTAGATAACTTAACTTGTAGACCAAACTAAGCTACTGAATTAGAAGTTTAGTGAAATAGTAAAAGAATTTTTGATTAAATAAATACCAGAGCTAAAATATGAGTATACTATATAAGGGCAGAAGAAAGTAATGGTAGCAGAAATAAAAAGCTGCAAATACTTGTTCTTAGATTAAATATAAGTTACTTAAGCTTAAGTTAGCCTAAATATAAGTATGGAAGGTTCTAGTAGGTTTACTTCAAGATCAAAGAACTCTTTAAAATGGTTAAGACCACTTTAAAGCCCTAAGTCAGTATATGAAAATAAGGTGTTACTAAATATCATCACTTGGATATAAAAGGATTGGTATATAGGCACAGAGGGTTTAAATAGATATCTTCTTTAGTGGGATGCAGATACAGCATCTAATATAGAACCTAGTGATATATAAATATGTAAATAGGTGCTCAAAAAGTGCAGATATAGCTAGTTATACTCTATAAATATGTACAGCCATTGGATATATCTGATGATTAAAATACTACTAATATTTGAATAAAGAACAATATGGCAAAGAGATTACTTTAACAAAAAAAAATTTAAAAACCAAATTTTATTATATTAAAATTTTAACAAAATTGACAAAAAATAAAATAAAATAAAATAAAATAAATAAAAATAATAAAACTCTAATACAGTAATAAAACTCACTAAAGATATTAAACCTGAAAAACATATGTTTTTTACTTGAGACTCTTTGTAAAACCTTTATCAAAATTTTTTTTCAATTTACTATATAAATCTATATTGAACTAAAATTTTATCATATCAGCTAGTCAACACAATTATATACAAATTTAAAGCCCTTAAAAAAAATTTTTTTTGTTGTTTTTTGTTGTGTTTACAATACATATTTTATTTTACTTATACCTATATAAATATAATATGAATTGAGTAATATCTACAAATAAATTAACAAAAAAGAATACAAACTCTCATCAAGCTTTATACAAAGGGTCTTAAATTTTCTTAAAATACAACAAACTAGTTTAGTATCATCTTTAATTATTCATCAAATTGCTTTAAATTATGAAGTTACTAAACAAACACTATGTGATACTATAGTTAGAGGTGTATTAAATCGCCCAAGTCCTTTTATACTACTTACAGCTGAAGAAAAAAATAAATTAGTAGAGTATTGCTTAAATATGAATGCCATCAAGAGAAAACCTACAATCTGACTTTCAATTATATTTTGTACACAGTTGATCATCTATTAACAATCTATTATACAAATATGATTTAAAGTTAGATAATAGATTGTTAATAGCTGGCCAATTGTATATAAGATATAATTGAAAGCCAGTTCGTAGGTTTTTCCTTGATGGCACTTATATGCAAAAACTAGAGTTTAAACTGACTAAAGATGCTATTAATACAATAATTATACAAATACTTGATACAAAAAAATAAAAAATATTTATCTAAAAATAGACCTAGTAACAAATAGTGGAAATGATTTATGTATGATTATTTACAAATTTCTTTTTATGTTCTTCAAGAGCTTTCTAAAGCACAAGCCGCTAAGACAAATCTAATTGTTACAACATTTAAAAAACTTCTTCATAAATATTGTTTTACAGCTAACAAGATTTGGAATATGAATAAAAGTATGTTTAATATATCTGTACAGGTAGAAAAAGTAATAGCTTAAAAAAGTATTTGTCAAGTTTACAAAACTGTAGCTAGAAATTTAAAAGAGCTTATTTCTGTTTGTTCTATAATTTTAGCAGCTAAAACATATATTTCTTTATTATTTGTTTATAAAGGTTTATTAACAGGCATATCAGTTTTACTAAGTACTGTTACTAGATTTATTTAAACTAGATATATGCACAAAGATCTTTTTAAAATGTATATAGAGCAATTTAGTAATTCAATTTCTCCTACTATTCTGTTTTGCTTATACTTAATAGAGCCACTAGTTATATAGATCTAACTAGTATTAAATATTGTTATAAAAACAATATTTTTTTTTATATATTATTATTAAACACTATTTATATACTTTAATCATCTGAGATTTTTTTTAAAAAACTTAAATCAGAATATGATAAAACATCAAATTATTATCATTATCTGGAGCATAGCAACAAATACTTAATTTCTATGTATTAAGTAATACAAAAGTTATATTTTTGATGTGTTTAACCATCAAACATTTCTTTTTGATGCATTAATATAATTATTATAATTAATATATCAATAATATAACTTTGAAATTTTTTGTCTGTTCTGTCATATGATGCGTGATTACAAACCTATTTTGAAAACAACAATTGATTACTGGTATAGTCAGGAATATTATCAATTATGATAATGCTTTAGACTTATATCAGTTCCTGATTCCTAGTATTAATAATAATCTTGAAGTGGTTACAAAATACTTATTTGTTCAAATTTTGATAAAATATATCATAAAATATATATACCAAATACAATTAAATATGCATTCACTACAACTAGTATTTGGCCTCTAAATTCTGATATAATTAATCCTGAATGTTTAATGCTTTCAATAGCAATATATCAACCAGTTATATCTCCTTCAAGATTAACTTATAAATGCAATACAAGAATTAATAGACTGATATAACTTGAAAATAAAATGAAAAATTGTTTAAATATATATAGTGATTGGAATATTTTAGAATAATATCTTTGGCTTTAATTATAAAGTATTTATATTCATAACAACAATCTGTTAAAAAAATACTCCAAGCCTAAACCAAAATTTTTAAATTTAGAACCCTTGTAACTGCAAAATCAATAATAAAAAAGCTAGAGGATAAAGAAAACTTGAACCAGAAAAAGATTGAGAATATAAAAGCAAAAAAAGAATAGCAAATTCTTAAAAATTAAAGAAACAAAATAAAAATAATAGCAAGAATTAATATATTGTTGGAAGACAAAAAATTTTAAATAACCTTTTAATAACTTGCTTTGAAATAGCTCTTTGAAATAGCTCTTCAAACTGTAATAATAAGTAAATAAAAATTAACTTATTTATAAAACTAAAAATTGTATTATTAAATATCATAGATTAAAATGAAATCTGATCAAAATGAAACTAGAAACTTTTTATACTTACCTTTAGAGTCTATAAACCCCACATATACTTATTTATTGTCACAGATTAAAATGAATCTGATCAAAATAAAATTTTTCTGTTTTTTAAAGAAAATTTAAAATTTTTTAAAGGATATTTTTTGGGATTCTTTTTAGCATTAAAGATAGAGTTTAGGGTTAGATTTATTAATAAATAAGTATATGTAGATTTTATAAGCTCTAAGGGTAAGCATAAGAGGTTTCTAGTTTTATTTTAATCAGATTTCATTTTAATCTGTGATATTTATTAATAAATTTAATCCTAAACTCTACTTCTAATACTAAAAAAAAACTTAAAAAATATCTTTCAAAAAATTTTAAATTTCTTTAAAAAACAGAAAAATTTCATTTTGATCAAATTTTGTTTTAATTTGTAACATTCATTATTTAAAATATATA
>CAJVPZ010003560.1:0-10879 GCA_910592135.1 Racocetra fulgida | reverse complement strand
CTTAACACAAAACCAGAAAAATTGTTGTATTTACTATGTTGCTTTTCTATATCACTGACTGTAGTTCGATAGATTGTTGTTGACCAAGTAATTGTCAAAAAGAGTTGTGATTAGTAATATTTTTATTATATTTTAATTATATATTAATTATATAATTGATATATAACTAGATAAATGCAAAGCATTGTTTGTCTGGAACTTATTTAATTAGTAATTTACCACTCAACCAGAGAGAGCTCATAGTATAATGTGATGCAGTTTAAGCTGCTTCTATCTAAAACTTTTTTTTATACTAAGTTAATCACCTTTAGGCCTTTAATTGAAGTTGTAAAGCTCATTGAGACAAATTTAATATAGTTGAATCATTAAAATTGGCCTTGTGAATCATGAAATATCTTTGAAAAACATTTTATTAACTATATTATTTCTCTTTTAATAATTGAAACATTTTTTGAAGATATCTCATGATTTACAAGACTAATTTTAACAATTCAACTATTATTAGATTCATCTCGATAAGCTCTACAACTTCAATTAGAGACCCAAAGGTAATTAACTTAGTATAAAAAAAGTTTTAAATAGAAGCAGCTTTAATATTAGCTAAGTTACAAAAAATATTTACTGAATATTTATTGAATACTCAATAAATGTTTTTGTGGTTTAGCTAAGTACTATTATACAAAATTTATTTTTAGATATTTTATCTTATTCTACACCCCTATATGTCTTTAATCTATAAAAAAATGAGTTTTTATTAGTGCTACATTAAAAATAGAATTCTAATATTAGAACCTTATTTTTAATGTAGTACTAATAAAAACTCTATTTTTTTTATAGATTAACAACATGTAGGGGTGTAGAATAAGATAAAATATCTAAAAATAAAATTTGTATAATATTACTTAGCTAAGCCACAAAAAACATTCATTGAATATTCAATGAATATTCAGTGAATATTTTTTGTGGCTTAAATTTAAACATATATATATTCATTGAATATTCATTGAATATTTGGTGAAAAAATTAAATATTCGAATACAGTCAAACCCCTTTATAGTCACACCTTCAGGATACAAAAAACCGTGATTATATAGAGGTGTAACTAATATAAAAGTATTCTTTATATAGTCACAGTTATATTTAAAATAAAAAAAATAACTATATAAAGTTTTTTTTTATTAATATATATATATTGTATATAAGTGGACATGGAACCAATAAGTTCAGTATCCACTTAGATTAGAACAGAATAATTATACTAAAAATCCCACCCTAATCTTAAAAATCCTGAATCAACTTAAATTCTATTCTTATCTACATACATACATATGTACGACACAGCTTTAGCATGATATGATATCATGCCTAATCATGTGAAAGCTGATATATATAGAAAAAATTCGCATTAAGGAGATTCTATTTTTGGTTTCGCTATCACCCACTTTATGATATTAGGCTGGCTTCGTCGTCCCACCCATTCTACCCAAAAAGTTAGAAAGGGTACTATTTGAATTAGCAATGACTATATAATATGAAGCTTGTTTAGCATAATCACGGCTTAGTGCAGTGACCGTCTGATTAATGGTTAATAGATATAGTGCAAGGAACTTAATTATAGCTCAATGCTGTATGAATTAGAGTTTGCTTAGTATGATTGTAGCTCAGTGACTGAGAATAGTGCAATGATCACTTGATTAATGACTTAAGTATCATATATCAATGGTATTAGTAGTTATAAGGCTCGTAGCATTGTAAAGACTTTAACATTACATAAAGTATGATATTAATAGATCATTAATAGATACTGTATAAGGCTCTGTAGTAGTGCAAGGACCTTAATTGCAGCTTATTGACTATGAATTAGAGTTTACTTAGCATTATCGTGGCTAGTGACTGAAAGCAATGCAATGAATACTTAATCAATAGCT
Organism: Racocetra fulgida; assembly: GCA_910592135.1. Lineage (NCBI taxonomy): Eukaryota > Fungi > Glomeromycota > Glomeromycetes > Diversisporales > Gigasporaceae > Racocetra > Racocetra fulgida. The sequence continues at coordinate 8,951 of CAJVPZ010003560.1, read as the reverse complement.
TAAGCATGTCAATGGGTGTTGGTAGATGTAAGGTTCTACAGCTACATAGCAGTACAAGAACCTTAATAAATATATGACATAGAGTCTGCTTAGTGTAAGTATATTATACCAATAGGTATTAATAGATATATGATGCCACTGCTGCATAGTAGTGCAAGGATCTTAATTGCAGCTTAATAACTTTGTGAATTTGAATTGGCTATAATCATGGCTCAGTAACTGAAAGCAGCTTAATAACCACTAATCAATAAATATATAACATAAAGTCTGCTTTGCGTAAGTATCTTATGCTGATAGATATTAATAAATGTAAGGCTCCATGTTGCGTAGCAGTACAAGGACCTTAATTGCAGCTCAATGACTGTATGAATTAGAGTTTGCTTAATATAATTGTGGCTCAGTGACTGAAAGCAGCTCAATAACTACCGATCAATAGCTTAAAGATGCAATAGACATTGTAGATGTAAGGCTCTATGGCTGCATAGCAGTGCAAGGACTTTAATGAATATAGAATATAAAGTCTGCTTTGTGTAAGTATCTTATGTCAGTAGAAATTAATTGATATAAGGCTCTATGATTGCGTAGCAGTGTGAAGACCTTAATTACAACTCAATAACTTCATAAATTGAAAGCAGCTCAATAATTACTTGATCAATAGCTTTAGCATATGATGCTGATATAGGCATTGGTATATGTATTAGAATATGTAAGGCTCTATGACAGCATAGCAGTGCAAGACCTTAATGAATATATATATTTAAAGCTATTTAGTATGATTGTGCAATGATTACTGATTAAGGTCTTAATTTAGGGATGGGTTTTTCCCAGACTCAATAACATTTTAGCTAGTTCAAAATTTGTCTGGATTTTTTAATCCTACTCCACCCAACCCATCAGATGTTCTTAAAATTATTTAGTATATATAGCCTGTTAAGATGATAGTCACAAGCAATAATTTGTTTATATATAAGCAGACAAAAAGAGCAAGCATATTGTAATGATCCTCTTTAAAGTATATATTGTGGCGATCCCAATTCCCATATGTTTTTTCTTCATAATAAAAATTCAATTGAGCAATAATAATCTAAGATTTTTGTGTTTATTTAAGCTAAAAATAAATTTGATCCAATTATTTTATTTGGTAGCATTTTTAGAATTAGACCTAAATTAAATACTCTGAATTACTATTTTATTATTATATAACATATGCATCAACCATACGATATATCTATTAAACTAAACCCCAAAATTAATAAAACTATATAATTATCACATCAAACTGGAGTATCCAGTTGACTATGTTTGACAAAACTATATGCGATACTATATAAAATTAATTTAAGGTTTTTTTAAATTTGGTGATTCAGATATTGATTATATGTATATTATATTTTATGTAATACAGTAGCGATTACTTCAAAAAAGTAGCACCCTGTGATTTGGTGTGACTTTATAGGAGTTAATTTGATATATGTATTATATAAGCTGTTTATAAAAAATTGTGATAGTAACTATAAAGTGATTATACTTATATAAAGATATAAATAATATTAAAAATAGTTGATAAAAATATATGTATGATTATATTGAATTTGTGATTATAGAGGAGGTAACTATAAAGAGGTTTAACTATATTCAATTTGGTAAAAAAATTATTATTCAAATATTTGAATATTTAATGAATATTCGAATATACTATTCATTGGATCAGACCTCTAACTATAATACATCGCTATATACTCCAATACAGTATGATTAAAGAAGCACTCAATATTTCTATAGCTATACACAATATATATAGATATAATGTTAATCTTAAACAACAAGTTTGGGAAGATTATTGTCTCTCTAATAATTTAAGCATCATAAGCATAACTGAAACCAAAATCTCCAACATTGATACTATTAAAAAATTTCACAAATCTTAACACTTTTCATACTACTGGTCTTGTATTAATAGCTCTAAAGCTGGTATAGCCATTATGTTAAACAAAAAATTTAACTCTCATATATACAACATTATTACTTTTCCTGACTATACTATTGCCATAGACCTTTTCTTTAAACATAACTTTAAATTTCGAATTATCTCTATATATTTATCTTGTACAATTCTCAAACTCGTTTACAAATTCAAAATACTATTATTTAATAGATTCAACAAGTGATAACTGCAGACCTACAACCAATTATAATGGGAGACTTCAATGTAGAAAACAATAATCTACACTCAACTTCAATTAATTGATAATCTGCCAGTCAATTGAAGAATTATTTACAGTCAAACCTCTTTAAATGCATATATATAAAAAACCTCCCTAAATGTATATCTTTTCTTGGGTCCAACTAATATAATACTTATAGATTTTTACTTCTCTAAATGCATAACCTCTTTAAATGTATATTTTCTCAATTTTTTACTATGGTCCCAACGTTATGCATTTAGAGAGGACTGACTGTATATTAAAATATAATGCAGATTACATATAAGTAAGGCCCGAATTGCAATTTTCAGGTTATAAGTAAAATCATGAAATTTTTAGTTAAATATAGGACTTATATAGCATAAATGATAAAGTGATACCAAAAGCTTTTAATTATAAAGTTATTAAATATCAATCTTTTTTTGGTGAATTTTACTTTGAAAGTATGCAGCATTTACTATATTGAACTTTATATTAATTAAATCTATAAATCAAACCAAAATCTTTAATAATACCTTCGTTTTAGCTTATTTTATAATAACCTTATAATTTTTCTTTAATTTTTAGGTTTGAAAAATAAAAATACAAAGTATAAATATGATTTACAGTTTAAACCAAGAATATAGTATATTAAAGAGCTATATAATACTTGTGGCAATTATGAAAATCATACTTAAAATAATCAGATTTATTTTAAAGTTTTTTGTTTAACTATTTTTTTTTTAAATATAATACTAGTATAACCTTACTAATGTTTTTAACTTGTTCTTGACTGATCTATAAAAAATATGCTTTGATATATAGTTTGGCATTGAATGCTGATATATATGAAACCTAAATACCTTATTGATCACAAATATAAATATGATATGAAGTTTAATGTCTATAGCTTTGGAGTAGTTCTCTGGTAAATTTCAAGCAAAAGACTATAGTTGCTTAGTATTCACATATTTCAAGAAAATGAAGAACTTGTAGAAGGTACATCACCTCAATATGATTACTATCAAAAAAAAACCTGTAATTAGGCTTTCAATGTTTAGTTTGTTTACTGAATACCATCTAATAAAAATTTATAATTGGCTTTAATTATAGTTTGTAACAACTCACCACAAAATATCATTAAAAGCTCGATAATAAATTTTTTTTTGACAATGCTCAGTAAACAAACTGGATATTGAAGGCCCAATAACAGGTTTTTCCTTTGCAATACTCATATATTGAATTTTACAAATAATTTAGAACAGTGATCCTGCTTTGCAATCATCTATAACAAAATTAATTCTCAAAACTTAATCCTAATAAAATTTTGAGTCAATATAATCTTAGTGATAATCTATCTGCACTTTATTTGCCTAATACAATAAATTCTAACAAAACTTTGGGTCAACACCATCCTATTGATATATCAATTCAAAATAACAACACTTTTCAAGTTAATTTATTTATCTGGTGCAAAATTCAAACATTTCGGCACAAGATTTTAGCATTGAGAAGATAAGAAGCATATGAATATTTTGAGAAAAGCAAGTTTTTCAAAGTATTTTACTATGCTAAAGTGCTATAAACCGAATGATATGAATAGTATTATGAAATTTCTGGTTTTAATTTTACAGTTTAATAATGTCTTTACTATTTTAATTTTACCAATTAGTACTGTAATTTGCAGCAAATAGCACCTGAGCTTCTTATACCCCTAGGCTTTAAACATAGATTTACTCAGACTAGCATTATACTATTTAATTTAACAAACTTTACAGCTATTATCATAATCTCTGGGACACCTGAAAAATTAGCCAAATGATTTTTTGGCTGATTTAGTTAAGTTTATGATTTTGGTAAAATAGATTCTATAAATTGATATATGTACATATATAAATTTATATACGTACGTATACAATTTAAGATCAGGTAAATAATATAAATATTATATCGATACGAATATCTTAGGTTAAATATAAAAACATGTTGCTTTCAAATTATCTTAGCTGATAAATAATTGAAAAAGATTTAGAAAGCTTATCATTTCAGAAATTGCAAAAGATTTAGATGTTAGCATATCTTTTATAAGTTGAATTTTTAAGTATTTTCAAAAATATAGATATATTGAAAAAAACTTCTGCAATATTATTTGATAAATATTAATAAAATTATGACAAAATCTTGAGTTACATCTTTAAACCAGTTGACAAATTCTTGATTATGTCCAACTTTTTAAATATCGGCATATACTCGTATAATATGTTTACTATAAAAGCTTGTTTATATCTAGAGCTTTTTTATATTTCTTGCGATATTTGGCTTTTCTATAGGTCTTTGCACAAATTAAACACACCAAGAATTTGAACGTGTCAATATTTATCATAATAAAGTTATCTGTAAAGCAAGTATTATATATAACATGTGCCTTTCATAATATAGGATTAGAAAATTACTATTCCAAACACCAAGATGGATAGATGTCTAGTAGTGTTGCAAACTTTTGTAATGCTGATACAATAATTATAAGCTATTGCACCATTTAATAGTTAATATAAAAATTATATACATGCATATATATTTATACATTTTGATTTTTGTTAAATCTATTTTGCTAAAATAATAACTTAATTAGATTGGCTAAAAAATTATTCAGCAAATTTTCACTAGCATCCCAGAAATTATGATAATTGCTATAAAAATTTTTTTTTATTTTTTAAAATTTTGAATATTTTAAATAATAAAATATCTAATGAAATCTATATAAGTGTGATCAAGGAACAACATATCATCAGGCTTTCTATTATTTTCATTCTATATTCATTAAAATTTGATTAGCAACATATTATATACTGTGTATAATCAAGATAAGTCCCAAAGTCCAGAACAAAAATAATTGAAAGCTTGGTGACAGATTTTCTCTTGATTGCACTTAATATTTATAGTTGGTTGCTAACAATTATTATTTGAGTCCCACTAAGAGAAAACCAGCAAATCTTATTTAATAAGACTTTCTTAGTAGCACTAACTTGTAATTTGATAGTAATGATTAAATATAAAAGACCTAAATAATGTAAATTAAATAAATAAATAAGTAAATATGCTTAAATACTTAAAAAGTGCTAAAAAATAAAAAATAATTTCCAATAAAAAGTTAAAAAAATAATACAAATCCTATTAAATTATATAATATGTGTTTTCTTGGACATTAATTTTATTTGTTCATAAATATTGTTTATTAAAAACATTGGTTGGGTGGGCTAGTTCTAAACAAGTTATAGAATTATTAGATAGTTTGGATCTTAAATCAACGAATATATTAAATCTTAGATTCTAAATAGCAAATAAATTGGAGTGAATTAAGTAGTTAGCATGTAAGTGGAGTAGTTAGCACGTAGGTGGAGTAATTAGCAGGTTGAGTAAGTAATTAGTAGATTAGTTGGATAAATAGCAAGTAGGTGGGTTGGGTAATTTGCGGGTAGAAGGGTTAGGTAGTAATTAGTGAATAGGTTAGGTAATTAGAAGGTAGGTAGGTTAGGTAATTGGGGTAGTAATTAGTGAGTGAGTTGAGCGAAATAAGCAAAGTAATTAGTATATGAGTTTGATGATTAGTGAGTGATTAAGTTGAAATAGTTGAGTTAAGTAATTCGTAGTAGTTGGGTTTGGAATTATGAATTATAACAAGTTTTTGAATTATTTAAAATCATGTAAAAAATTTGTATATTTACAAATCAGGTTTTTTATTAATTAAAATGCGTTATATTTACTTAATAATTGTAGATCATTTTCTCTGATTGACTTACAGATTATCAATTAAATATAAATTACTTCAATTCCTTCAATTTAACAATATATATGATCTGTCATCTTATACACAATTTTTCATATATACTTGGCAAAGTACTAGACATGAAAGTTGTATTAACTATAAATAGACTAACCATTCAATTCTTCATTACTTAACTTCTTTCTATATAGATGATCCTAAAACTAGTACTGAAAGTGACCATCAGATTTTAATCTCCTCATAGTCATTTCTATAAGCATTTATTGGCAAAAAACAAACAGCAACCCAAATCCGCAAATGAGTATTTCTTTATAAGAATATAAATCAGAAACAATGGCAGATATATACAGATCAAGTTATATTTAATCTCAAGAAAAACAATATATCACTTGATATCAACACAACAGAAACAATTGAGTCTACTTGACATAAAATACAAATAAGCATCATCAATACAGCACTCCAACATATTTCTAATAAAAAGTTCACTATATATAATTTTCAACATATTTACTCATCAAGAGCATCAAACCTTCACTATCATCTTAAAAAATTAGGAACTATTATTCGATATACTAAAGCTGCACTTAGAAATCTAACACCTATACCTACACACTACAATAATACCATTAACCAAATCAACTCCACCCACCAACTCAATTTTGAACATATCCCTAATGAATATAATCTTTTAACCAACTGGATTGCCAATAGCAATACAGAGTGAAAAGCATTATATCATGCTTGCGATATGGAGAATATCAAAGAAATTTGACAGCAAATCAATGATAGTATCTCTAAAAGATATGACAAACTTCAAACTAACTCCAAGGCTATAATCAATAGCATTTTAAATCGTCATAAAGATCCAGTTAAATTTGATAATATCAAAACTGATAATGATATTATCACTGACACATCAGAAATCAAAACACATATACAAACACACTTTGATAATTAGATTAATTTTAGACCCATCAACTAACAGATTTACAACTCTGAATAGTATGATGAATATCTTCCTAAAACTAATATCAACTTGGAGTAGTACAATAGTGCTTTTCATAAATTTACTATTGATAAAATCTCTTCTACATTATCTCAGCTTTCTAATAACAAAGCATATAGACCTTCAGATATTAGCTATGAAATGCTAAAACATGCTAGCTAATTTTTCTTATTATCTATTACAGCATTACTTACTAGATGTATTATTACTAATAGAATACCTAAACAATGGAAAGAAAGTAGAATCTACACAATTTTTAAAAAACTAATTTTTGATGATAATCTAGTTAATACTAGACCCATTAGTCTGCTCGAACATATTAAAAAACTTTATACTAAACTTCTTACAAATTGGTTAAACCAAATATTTACCAAATACCCAATCCTCTCTTCTTATAATTATATTGCCCTTCCTGACAATTGCACAGCTATTCTTCTCCATATTCTCAACAATATCATTGAAGACACAGCCTATAACTCTCAACAACTTTGGCTCATATCTCAGAATATGAGCAAAGCATATGACTTAGTTAACCTAGACTTCTTTCAAAAATTACTTTTACATATTAACATGCCATCTAAATTGATTCAAATCCTAACCAACTTACTATCCAATCGTCATAATAGAGTTATTACTAATTTTGGGCTCACTAACTCTTACACAGTTAAAAATGGTATCGATTAAGGTGAAACCATTATACCATTATTCTGGAGAATTTATTATGATCCACATATTCACCAGATTGCTAATAAATTTACTGGCTATACTTTATCTACTTTCTAAAAAACTTATCTAATATATACAATGCACTAATCTTTAAAAGCCTCAGTATCAATACTGGCTTATATAGATGATACACTTTGGATAGCACACTTAAAAAAAGAACTTAAATTAATAATTCAAACAGCCACATCCTTCTATCATATAGCAAATCTTTAAATTATTCTATCTAAATCTATCTTTACTACAAATTCCAAACCTACCTCTATATTCTTTCTTAACTCTACACTAAACTCAATTCTAATTAACCAACTATTCAAATATCTTGGATGCTAGTTTACACTTGACAATAGATATACCAATCAAATCAAACTAATTCAAAATGAGACACTACAACTTATTTATACAACTAGACTAAAAAAATTACAGACAAACAAATTACTTATATTCTTAATACAGTAATTATTCCTACACTTAAATACAGAATCCATAATATTATATTACTATACACAACATGTAATAACATACTAGCTAAATACCTAACTATAGCTAAACACAAATCTCATCTATCAAGATCAATTCCTAATAGTACTATGCTTAACCCATATCTTTACAATATTTATAATATTTGGAATATACAACTTCAGCATCATATTTCTAACTTTCACCAACGCATTAACAACCCTCACTTATTAGGAATTACTATATATATAAGACTTCAACAATTACAAAACAATATTTGGTCAACTACAAATATACTTCAACACTCTTAACCTATAGTTGATGGTGCTAATAGATATACATTGAACTTTAAGATTATTCAGTTACTCTCATCACTTAAAATTCATATTACAGCAAATTCTGATACTCTATAGCCTAATACTATTTTACATAGCTTACAACTATTAGAAAAAATTCTTATAAATCATCCTAACTACACAACTTTCAAAAAACAGCTTAGAAATTTGCAACTACTCTATTTAGAACAACTTTGTACATCAGACAATATTTGTCTTTTAGAATAGCAACACCTCTCATCTAGGTTACAGTTCTTACCTAAGAATAAAAAGCCTTTATAGTTTACTATACTTGAAGATAAAGTTATTGAAAATAAATTTTATCAAACTCTGCTTAGGGAGGTGTCATTTATCACCTGATTTCTCTCACTTAATAGCCTACCCCCCTCCCCCCCTACCTGACTCTAAAATTAGCCAATCAAAATACATAAAATATATATATATAAATTTTAATAAAA
>CAJVPZ010003559.1:0-10882 GCA_910592135.1 Racocetra fulgida | reverse complement strand
TTAAGATTTTATTAAAAAAATAAAGTTTAAAAAAATAAATGCAGGCAAATTTGCCTGTATTACAATTTAAGGGATAATATTAAAAAATCCACCAAAATATGCAATTGTTGAACTAATCGGCAAGTCATCTGGAACTTATGAAACACTTCCCTCTAATTATGTCCCAATTTATCCCATTAAACGTCTGTATGTATACACATTTTGGAAGCGTGATGGGTCCAAAATTCGTAGAAAGTTTCAGCGTTTTCAACTTCCCATAACACCTGCATTTGTATTCACAGACTTTAAGTCGCAAGGACGTACTCTTGACAAAACAATTGTTGATTTGTCAGGAAAGCATGCAAACAATAGCGCATATATAATGCTTTCTAGATCGCAAAAACTAGATGATTTATTAATTTTACAACTTTTTGATGAGGCCATATTAAGTACTTGATTATCTTCTGCACTTCGTGCAGAATTTGCACGTATTGAAGAATGTGCTCAAAGAACTGCTCAGTTAAAAATTTGGCCTGATACTTAATTAGCTATTACCTTATTATTATTATTATCCCATATGTAGCACGCACATTAAAAATTTACCTTCAAAAAATTAACTTAGTTGTTGCTTTAGAAATGTTACCTCCAGTAGTTATACCCCTTTTAAAATCAAAGTCTTTATAAATAAGAAATCGTAAAAGTCCATTATCTTGTAATTTCACATTATTGGTATTATCGTCTTTAGTAAATATAAAAGAGAAAAAGTATTAATTAGTCGACCAGACCCCTTTTATATAAAATAACAACTGATAAAGCTTTGATCAATTTCGTCATTACTACCATTGTTATACTAATACCTCTACGTCAATCAATCGAAATTACCATGATCGTAATCACATGCCCTACAATACATAATATAAAGACTATAGAAAAGCGTTAGTATTGAACTTAATTAATATATTTAAATGTCCAAAAGATAAAATAAAATAAAAAAAACCACATCTAAACTCCAATATTATTTTTATAAGGCCAATCTCTACAAACACTGACCAAAACTCCTATGCCACATTCTTAAGCACTTTTTTTTTATTACATCCAAGTTTGACTACTTATAATTCTAACCTAAATTTTTAAACCACTTAATATCTAGATGCTTCCCCGTTCCTGGTTTCGCGTGACAGCGTCGCGCAGCTACCTTATATATATATATCTAATTACAATGTAATCTATATGTATGTAACGTACAGTAATTTACATACGTGCCCGATCATGCCGAAATCAATAACTTAACCGGATTGACCGAAAAATCATTCGTTCAATTTTTATCAGGTGTTCCAAAAATTATGAAAATAGCTGTAAAGCAAGGCCAAGTGATTAAATTAGTAGGAATATTACAAGCAATCGACTTGGGTATAAAGGTATGATTAGTTAAGCCAATTTTTAAGTATTAGCTTAATCAAGTCGATAAATTTAAGGTTATTACAGACATTATTGGCAATGTCTTATTTTTATTATACTGCTTACTATATCTAATTAATAGTTATTTAAAACTCATATGATCATGTGCTGGTTATAATTAAGAGTTAACTAATAGATAAAAAATTTAAATATTTATTGAAACTATAATTCTGATAAATTTTTAAGTAATATTTAAATTATTTATTGACTTTAAATCAAATCCGTAATTAAATAAAAAACAATGAACTCAAAAATAAATTTTTTATAAATCATGAAAAAAAGAAAAATAATAACAATTAAATACTCAAATAAGTGGATCTAATTTTTAAATTCTCTCAATTTGTAGTTTTAATACATGTAAATCTTACTTTACTACGAATAACTAACATAAATTTATAAAATTAAGGTATACACTCACTGCCACTACCATCACTACAACGAATAATACCACCTTCTGCAACACCTCCGCTTGGCGTTATGTCTCCGCTTGGCGTTATGGTTACGTGTGAACAAGCATCACGGTTGTCTATGAGACATCTAACACCAGAAACAAAATACCATTGAAAACAATTCGGATCCGCTATACATGCGTTACAGCAATCTTGCGCGGTAGTAATATTAGTATAATCAATTCCACCACCACTAGCTAGATGAAATTTGTCATTCCACCCTGGACTACCACGTGATTGACAACATGTCGGTTTTGGTGTTGGTGTTGAGCATTTAGTTTTTGTAGGCGTATGTTTATTATCATGTTTATTAGCATGTTTGTTAATAGGTATATTAATACGGGCACTAACAGTAATAGTTAATGCAAGTAAAATCGATAAAAGAACAAATAAAAAAGAATTAAAAGTTTGACGATTCATATTGATTAAATTATGATAAAAAAATTTGGAAGTGTTTAAGACAAAAAAATGGTTTGGGCGCTTTACGTTTATATAAAAAAAATTCGAATAATTGGAATCTATTACATGAATACATACTGTTAATTAATTGTCCTGCGTGTTACTTCGAGCATGCCTGTGTGTTATTTTGAAATAAGGGTTATTTCTAAATCCAAAAATAAATTATCGTAAAATTATACGGCTCTCTTTTCAACTCTTTTCATGCTTATTCGTTCAGCCATTAAAATCTGCAGAGCGTGCTTATATGTTATATTAAATTTGTGACAATGCTTATTCGTTCAGCCATTAAATCTGCAGAGCGTGCTTATATGTTATATTAAATTTATGACAAGAACCAATAAATTTTACAAGAATAAAAGAATAATGTAATATTTTGTTATTCATTTACAAATTTATAGCAGTTGTTGTATATGTATATATATTTTTTTTAGGGGAAATTACATATCAGGTATAAGGTCCGAAAAATGAAATTGATTACATATAAGGGTGCAGCATACCGTGTAACATCGACGGTTTCTCCTGTTAATATTTGAATTGAAATATCGATCATGCAATCGTACGTCTAGTATAATATTTCTTTCTTTTTTTAATAACCGTTGTTACGCAAAATTTTTCATATGCTTATTTTGTCATTAACAATACCATTTTTAGTATTTATTTATTATTTTATACGTATTTTGTAAATTGTATGTCAAAGTTATTGCCTCATTACAGGTAATAATTACTTTATTATTATGTTAGTAATTCTCTATTACTACATTTTCTTCTTTGATTCTCTTACCTCATAATATGTAATTGAGCTTATAGACATAAGTGTCGTTCTTTAGAAGAGGGTAATAACTGTTTTTCGCGCAGCATCTAATAAAGTACTCCGTATAATTTGCTAATTTGTAGCACACAATATCGCACTCCCAATTTTGGGCGTAGCACCGTACGTACTATCTTATACTACCGTACTATATTGACTTACTATATACCTTAATAAATGGGATCTTTGCTATTAAAATGACCCTCCGAAGCATTGGTACACAAGATTTTTATTAAGAAAAACATTGTAAATCTATTTTTAGAAAAAAAAATTCATAGCAAAGACCCCAAATGTAATGCGTGCGTACTACGTACATACGATATGTAATATCTAGTGGGTGGAATCGTTGAATAATTATCCAATCATCGATCGAAAATTTCGAGCATCGGAATAAGCTTTTATTCATTGAGCATCAGTCAAATTAAAATTTGACGTGTTTTAGTGATAATAAGAAATTTATTGATTTAATTAAATCTTTTAAATGACATTAATTAAAGACGGAATTTGGTTTAATATTTAATTTGATCATAATAACAATTAAGATTGTAAAAAACCCCAATATGACGGTCTTTACACAACCAATTTTGAGAAAAATATGAATAATTATTTTCAGATTGAAGAAAATATGGGGCCGTTGCAGTAGAAAGGGCCGAAACTCGGAAATATATAATTTTGAGAAAATCGTGTTTGTTTTGTTCGGACTGATCCGGGTCAATCAAAAATTCAGAGATTTGATTGGTTAGCTATATCGGATAATCTCGTGATGTACGAATCTGCTAAAAAGTTTTTTATATTTATTTCAATTTTTTATTAAGCAAATCAGTTTCCCTTCATAATCAAAAAATGTAGCCCATCTCGAAATTTATTCGAATCTTACAAAAATTCAATTTTGATTTCCGGGGGAGTTTGGGCCCTTTCTACTGCAACGGCCCCATATAATGAGTGCGCAAGAGAACATTATTAAATATAAAGTTATTTTGCAAAACAATATTTTTAAAAAATAATATCTTGACGTTTAATATAGAGATTGTAACCGTCAAAAAAATTTCTACTCGGGTATTATTAAATTACCCGATTATCTGGGTAATTTATTATACAATATAATAAAAATGTCTACTCGGGTACAATCTCTAGTTTAATGTATGGTTTTTATAACGATAAAGGTTGTAATTCATGTAAATTGCATATTACATAATTTCATAATAACTGTACAATTGATAAATTTAATATATATTATCATATTATATAATCTTTTTTTTTATGTAACACGGGATATTTTAAAAACTCGATGAATATTTGAATATTCGGTCAAAATTTTCACCGATTTTCGAAAATCTTTTAATCAACCGATGTTCGGCATTAATCGATTCCAATCTCTAGTAATAGCAATAGCTGATACCTGATCTCATTTATTTTATTCTGACGCGACGATTTTTTCTTCTTTCTCATTCGTTTGCATTTGCTACTCATTTGACAAAAAATAAAAGCTGATCTTTAGTGTTAATAATATAAATAAAAAGAAAACATGATGAACAAATGATTACAACTCGCTCTCGTTATAGTGAGATCCTCAGACTGAGAAAAAAATTTTCATAATAGCTTATATAGGGAGAATACTATAAACCGTCAACAAACTTATAAAGAACCACTGGTTCTGTACGTAAGAAAAAATTCGGTATATAAAATTATTATGTTTTTCTTAAGAACTATAACTCTTTATACTGACTAATAGAAAATTTAAAAGTTTTTATTACATTACATCCAGAATTCATTATAGAGATGTTCGCTACAAAGAAGGTTGACTTTATATCTAGTTTATTAATTCCGTAATTCAAAATTCTTCACCATCTCTATTATTTAATCGTGAATATATTTTAGAATTTTACAATCTTATTAATTATTTTATTTATTTGTGTTAATTTATTTATGCCATTTACTGCGCCGATACCCATTGTTTAAAGCATTTTATGATTATTTAATCGTTACGTCGTATTTATATTTTAAATGCTATAATATGCATATAATTCTGTAGTGATTTGTTTTTAGCCAATTAGATTTAGTGTATTGTGAATCAAGTATTTTCCACTCTGGTTGCAATACGTATGTGAACCAATTACATCTGAAGATATAGATAAGTAAACATTGTGCAATGTCTTTAATAAATTTAATACTTCTACATATATTATTGTACATTCTTGTGTCGAAATATCAATTTACAATAAACGATACCAGGAACGGAGTGAAACGAAGTGTATGACTTATTCGAAAAAGAAATTATGTACGTACGTACGTACGTACATAATTTCTTTTTCGAATAAGTCATACACTTCGTTTCACTCCGTTCCTGGTATCGTTTATTGTAAATTGATATTTCGACACAAGAATGTACAATAATATATGTAGAAGTATTAAATTTATTAAAGACATTGCACAATGTTTACTTATCTATATCTTCAGATGTAATTGGTTCACATACGTATTGCAACCAGAGTGGAAAATACTTGATTCACAATACACTAAATCTAATTGGCTAAAAACAAATCACTACAGAATTATATGCATATTATAGCATTTAAAATATAAATACGACGTAACGATTAAATAATCATAAAATGCTTTAAACAATGGGTATCGGCGCAGTAAATGGCATAAATAAATTAACACAAATAAATAAAATAATTAATAAGATTGTAAAATTCTAAAATATATTCACGATTAAATAATAGAGATGGTGAAGAATTTTGAATTACGGAATTAATAAACTAGATATAAAGTCAACCTTCTTTGTAGCGAACATCTCTATAATGAATTCTGGATGTAATGTAATAAAAACTTTTAAATTTTCTATTAGTCAGTATAAAGAGTTATAGTTCTTAAGAAAAACATAATAATTTTATATACCGAATTTTTTCTTACGTACAGAACCAGTGGTTCTTTATAAGTTTGTTGACGGTTTATAGTATTCTCCCTATATAAGCTATTATGAAAATTTTTTTCTCAGTCTGAGGATCTCACTATAACGAGAGCGAGTTGTAATCATTTGTTCATCATGTTTTCTTTTTATTTATATTATTAACACTAAAGATCAGCTTTTATTTTTTGTCAAATGAGTAGCAAATGCAAACGAATGAGAAAGAAGAAAAAATCGTCGCGTCAGAATAAAATAAATGAGATCAGGTATCAGCTATTGCTATTACTAGAGATTGGAATCGATTAATGCCGAACATCGGTTGATTAAAAGATTTTCGAAAATCGGTGAAAATTTTGACCGAATATTCAAATATTCATCGAGTTTTTAAAATATCCCGTGTTACATAAAAAAAAAGATTATATAATATGATAATATATATTAAATTTATCAATTGTACAGTTATTATGAAATTATGTAATATGCAATTTACATGAATTACAACCTTTATCGTTATAAAAACCATACATTAAACTAGAGATTGTACCCGAGTAGACATTTTTATTATATTGTATAATAAATTACCCAGATAATCGGGTAATTTAATAATACCCGAGTAGAAATTTTTTTGACGGTTACAATCTCTATATTAAACGTCAAGATATTATTTTTTAAAAATATTGTTTTGCAAAATAACTTTATATTTAATAATGTTCTCTTGCGCACTCATTATATGGGGCCGTTGCAGTAGAAAGGGCCCAAACTCCCCCGGAAATCAAAATTGAATTTTTGTAAGATTCGAATAAATTTCGAGATGGGCTACATTTTTTGATTATGAAGGGAAACTGATTTGCTTAATAAAAAATTGAAATAAATATAAAAAACTTTTTAGCAGATTCGTACATCACGAGATTATCCGATATAGCTAACCAATCAAATCTCTGAATTTTTGATTGACCCGGATCAGTCCGAACAAAACAAACACGATTTTCTCAAAATTATATATTTCCGAGTTTCGGCCCTTTCTACTGCAACGGCCCCATATTTTCTTCAATCTGAAAATAATTATTCATATTTTTCTCAAAATTGGTTGTGTAAAGACCGTCATATTGGGGTTTTTTACAATCTTAATTGTTATTATGATCAAATTAAATATTAAACCAAATTCCGTCTTTAATTAATGTCATTTAAAAGATTTAATTAAATCAATAAATTTCTTATTATCACTAAAACACGTCAAATTTTAATTTGACTGATGCTCAATGAATAAAAGCTTATTCCGATGCTCGAAATTTTCGATCGATGATTGGATAATTATTCAACGATTCCACCCACTAGATATTACATATCGTATGTACGTAGTACGCACGCATTACATTTGGGGTCTTTGCTATGAATTTTTTTTTCTAAAAATAGATTTACAATGTTTTTCTTAATAAAAATCTTGTGTACCAATGCTTCGGAGGGTCATTTTAATAGCAAAGATCCCATTTATTAAGGTATATAGTAAGTCAATATAGTACGGTAGTATAAGATAGTACGTACGGTGCTACGCCCAAAATTGGGAGTGCGATATTGTGTGCTACAAATTAGCAAATTATACGGAGTACTTTATTAGATGCTGCGCGAAAAACAGTTATTACCCTCTTCTAAAGAACGACACTTATGTCTATAAGCTCAATTACATATTATGAGGTAAGAGAATCAAAGAAGAAAATGTAGTAATAGAGAATTACTAACATAATAATAAAGTAATTATTACCTGTAATGAGGCAATAACTTTGACATACAATTTACAAAATACGTATAAAATAATAAATAAATACTAAAAATGGTATTGTTAATGACAAAATAAGCATATGAAAAATTTTGCGTAACAACGGTTATTAAAAAAAGAAAGAAATATTATACTAGACGTACGATTGCATGATCGATATTTCAATTCAAATATTAACAGGAGAAACCGTCGATGTTACACGGTATGCTGCACCCTTATATGTAATCAATTTCATTTTTCGGACCTTATACCTGATATGTAATTTCCCCTAAAAAAAATATATATACATATACAACAACTGCTATAAATTTGTAAATGAATAACAAAATATTACATTATTCTTTTATTCTTGTAAAATTTATTGGTTCTTGTCATAAATTTAATATAACATATAAGCACGCTCTGCAGATTTAATGGCTGAACGAATAAGCATTGTCACAAATTTAATATAACATATAAGCACGCTCTGCAGATTTTAATGGCTGAACGAATAAGCATGAAAAGAGTTGAAAAGAGAGCCGTATAATTTTACGATAATTTATTTTTGGATTTAGAAATAACCCTTATTTCAAAATAACACACAGGCATGCTCGAAGTAACACGCAGGACAATTAATTAACAGTATGTATTCATGTAATAGATTCCAATTATTCGAATTTTTTTTATATAAACGTAAAGCGCCCAAACCATTTTTTTGTCTTAAACACTTCCAAATTTTTTTATCATAATTTAATCAATATGAATCGTCAAACTTTTAATTCTTTTTTATTTGTTCTTTTATCGATTTTACTTGCATTAACTATTACTGTTAGTGCCCGTATTAATATACCTATTAACAAACATGCTAATAAACATGATAATAAACATACGCCTACAAAAACTAAATGCTCAACACCAACACCAAAACCGACATGTTGTCAATCACGTGGTAGTCCAGGGTGGAATGACAAATTTCATCTAGCTAGTGGTGGTGGAATTGATTATACTAATATTACTACCGCGCAAGATTGCTGTAACGCATGTATAGCGGATCCGAATTGTTTTCAATGGTATTTTGTTTCTGGTGTTAGATGTCTCATAGACAACCGTGATGCTTGTTCACACGTAACCATAACGCCAAGCGGAGACATAACGCCAAGCGGAGGTGTTGCAGAAGGTGGTATTATTCGTTGTAGTGATGGTAGTGGCAGTGAGTGTATACCTTAATTTTATAAATTTATGTTAGTTATTCGTAGTAAAGTAAGATTTACATGTATTAAAACTACAAATTGAGAGAATTTAAAAATTAGATCCACTTATTTGAGTATTTAATTGTTATTATTTTTCTTTTTTTCATGATTTATAAAAAATTTATTTTTGAGTTCATTGTTTTTTATTTAATTACGGATTTGATTTAAAGTCAATAAATAATTTAAATATTACTTAAAAATTTATCAGAATTATAGTTTCAATAAATATTTAAATTTTTTATCTATTAGTTAACTCTTAATTATAACCAGCACATGATCATATGAGTTTTAAATAACTATTAATTAGATATAGTAAGCAGTATAATAAAAATAAGACATTGCCAATAATGTCTGTAATAACCTTAAATTTATCGACTTGATTAAGCTAATACTTAAAAATTGGCTTAACTAATCATACCTTTATACCCAAGTCGATTGCTTGTAATATTCCTACTAATTTAATCACTTGGCCTTGCTTTACAGCTATTTTCATAATTTTTGGAACACCTGATAAAAATTGAACGAATGATTTTTCGGTCAATCCGGTTAAGTTATTGATTTCGGCATGATCGGGCACGTATGTAAATTACTGTACGTTACATACATATAGATTACATTGTAATTAGATATATATATATAAGGTAGCTGCGCGACGCTGTCACGCGAAACCAGGAACGGGGAAGCATCTAGATATTAAGTGGTTTAAAAATTTAGGTTAGAATTATAAGTAGTCAAACTTGGATGTAATAAAAAAAAAGTGCTTAAGAATGTGGCATAGGAGTTTTGGTCAGTGTTTGTAGAGATTGGCCTTATAAAAATAATATTGGAGTTTAGATGTGGTTTTTTTTATTTTATTTTATCTTTTGGACATTTAAATATATTAATTAAGTTCAATACTAACGCTTTTCTATAGTCTTTATATTATGTATTGTAGGGCATGTGATTACGATCATGGTAATTTCGATTGATTGACGTAGAGGTATTAGTATAACAATGGTAGTAATGACGAAATTGATCAAAGCTTTATCAGTTGTTATTTTATATAAAAGGGGTCTGGTCGACTAATTAATACTTTTTCTCTTTTATATTTACTAAAGACGATAATACCAATAATGTGAAATTACAAGATAATGGACTTTTACGATTTCTTATTTATAAAGACTTTGATTTTAAAAGGGGTATAACTACTGGAGGTAACATTTCTAAAGCAACAACTAAGTTAATTTTTTGAAGGTAAATTTTTAATGTGCGTGCTACATATGGGATAATAATAATAATAAGGTAATAGCTAATTAAGTATCAGGCCAAATTTTTAACTGAGCAGTTCTTTGAGCACATTCTTCAATACGTGCAAATTCTGCACGAAGTGCAGAAGATAATCAAGTACTTAATATGGCCTCATCAAAAAGTTGTAAAATTAATAAATCATCTAGTTTTTGCGATCTAGAAAGCATTATATATGCGCTATTGTTTGCATGCTTTCCTGACAAATCAACAATTGTTTTGTCAAGAGTACGTCCTTGCGACTTAAAGTCTGTGAATACAAATGCAGGTGTTATGGGAAGTTGAAAACGCTGAAACTTTCTACGAATTTTGGACCCATCACGCTTCCAAAATGTGTATACATACAGACGTTTAATGGGATAAATTGGGACATAATTAGAGGGAAGTGTTTCATAAGTTCCAGATGACTTGCCGATTAGTTCAACAATTGCATATTTTGGTGGATTTTTTAATATTATCCCTTAAATTGTAATACAGGCAAATTTGCCTGCATTTATTTTTTTAAACTTTATTTTTTTAATAAAATCTTAA
>CAJVPZ010003558.1:0-10883 GCA_910592135.1 Racocetra fulgida | reverse complement strand
ATGCAAAATCAAATAAGATAGATATGTGATTAATTCTTACCAATCCGTACCAATTTATATCTTCATTTTCTTCATTTTTAGCACTAACGTTAATATTCGAAAACATTGGTTTTCCATGAAAATTTGGGGAAGCACAAATAATATCAGTACTTTCCAATGCCGCTGAAGCAAAAATTTCAATCCATGAGTCATCATGAATAGACATGGTTGATTCCTCTCAAAAAATTCGTCAAGGCTAATTAGCAGATTTTGAAAATCCTCCATCTGTAAAGAGTCTATATTATCTTTATTTTTTTGAAGAAAATTATCTATTTCTTCTAATTTTATCGTTTGTAAACGTTTTCCAAACCCTTTAGTTCTTCGATTCTTCTTAGTGACTTCTTTTTCAGTTAATTTGTGTCGTTTAATCTAAAAAATTGATTAATGGCGATATATAGCGATTATATGGGCTTGGTGCTGAGAAAAGAGACGAATTTGACAAAAAAAAATAATTTGCAATTATCTTGTAAACTATTGATCAGAATTAAATGTTTTTGGTACCATTCAATTCGTCTCATTGAGACAAATCGAATGGCACCAAAAACATTTAATTCTGATCAATAGTTTACAAGATAATTGTGTATTATTTTTTTGTCAAATTTGTCTCTTTTCTCAGCACCAAGCCCATATTTAATATTTATAGCTTACTATTTTCAATATTTGTTTCATATATTCGGTTTTTTGATGTAATTTTTATGAAGTATTTCATAGGTCTCTGTACTCATACAATTTACTGACCTGAATTCTTTAATCGCAGATATCAAATGTTGGCACCAAATATGAAGTTTTCAAAATTGAAGCCCACTCGAAGTATATTTAGAAAATATTAAAATAAATTCTTGGGCCCAATCCACAATGAATTTCTATGAATTTAATTGTTAGTAATCGGACTTCTGTAAAAAAAGCTACTATATAATCATATAATAATGACTATGTGCATTATTTTGAATTTAGACTTAATTCGAAATAATGCACATAGCCGCTATTATACGATTATACGGGTATTTGTTTTATACCTGAAGCTGAGCATATGAATTGTTTGTAAATGATTCTTCTCGAGTAGCAATGTACATTCTAAGAAATTTGTAATGAACTTGGCATAGCCGCTTATTATTAATATCTGGTTTTTTATAATTATCATATAGATTATCCAATGCCAAAATTATTATTTTCATTATATTTCGCAGTTTATCTGCTGTCATGCGCGTTATGTCAGATATATTCTTCATTATTTTGAGGCCCTAGAATCTAGGAATCAACGTTAATCATTGCTCAAAATTTTGAATTACTTTGCTTTCACATTGTTCATATAAAAGCTCTCTAGTATAATCTAGCAAGTATTTAAAGAGGCCAAGATCTAATGCGTGCATTCAATCAGGAACGATAGCTTCATATATGTTGAAGTTTCTAAAATTTTATAATTTAATAATTATATATTAATCAATGAAAACTATTAAATTCATACCTTATTTCCCAAAATGTATTTTTTTCAGGATGAATTGAATAATAATGCCATTTTTGTTATTAATTGCTTAACTCATATTATTTGGTGTTCTAGGTGAGATAGTTAAATTTATATTATTCAATTCATCTTTTAATACTAAACATGAATGACAAGGTTGCCTAGCAGATGATGATTGATAAACATTTGTTATCTTATCTGCTTCTGCTAAATCGGCTAAAATCATCGAAATTCAAGGAACAAAGGTAACTATCTCATCACAAATGACAAAGTGAAGCTCTAGCTCTCTGCTAAAGGCCCAAGAAAATCTTCATGCACTTCTAAAAGACTTCTCTTTGTAATTTTTGAAAATTTTTAGATTTTTTTGTTTAGTATCCTTTGCTTTTAGAATTGGAAGATATCTAATTAATGCTTTGAATTCTGGTTTATTTCTCTGCTAGTTTGGAATGTTGCCAAGTGACAAGAATATTGGATGAACAGATGATTTTCCCATATGATCAAGGTTTGTTGTATCTGAATAGAGTATAATTGATAGTAAATGTTGCCCAGAAAGCAATACTGATTCTTTTCGCTTCCACCAGTTACAGTTATACTGTTTCTCAAATACCCAATGTTCTGTGCTGTTTATTATTTTTCTTTTATCTTCATAGTTAAGAACTAGTGACCGATTGATACTATCGATCATTATTAAAGATTTTATTGTTTTTATTAATGATCAATAATAGAACATATATCTAACGTTTTGAAACGTTTCAACTCAGATTTCCTTAAACATCATATAAGGAATATTAGAATTGTCCAGAAATTCCTTTCTTATTCTTGTTGATGAAGGTAATGGTGAAATATCTAATTTTGAAAATTTGTTGAAAAAGCTTATAATAAAATCACCAGCCAGTTTGGATAGTTGATGCTTATTAACTAATTCTATAAATTCACAATAAGCATCATTAGGCCATTCAACAGTCAGTAGATGTTGCAAATCATTGAATGCATCATCAAACGAAGCTCCTTCATAGTCTTCAGAATCATATTCTATTGAAGAAGACACATTTGCTAATAGAGGCTCTGTTTCTATATTAGAATAAGGTATGTTGACATGTCTTCATTCTAAATAATATAATATCGTTATATAGTGATTTATAACTTGATAACTATTTACATTTAACTTACCTCATAAACTTCATTAAAATTACTTTCGGTATCCATAGAAGAACCTGATCTGAATAGAGGTAATTCTGATATAACTTCACTCTATTTAAGCATAATCATTTATTAACGTTTTATAATAATTAATAAACTTAAAATAATTTTTAAACAATTTATCCCATATACTATAGAGTCATTAAAGTTATATTCTGAGGAAGAACTATAGCTGGAGTTGTATTCTGGAAGATTCCAAAGACTATCATCCAATTGTTCAGTAGAAATGGCTTGATTTGTTGAATCTTAAAAAGGATGTCTTTGTAAAATATGTTGTGTCAAGGCATAGGATTTTGAAAATTCCCGATTACAGTATCCACACTGCCAATGCATTTTAGAGAAAAAGAAAAAAAAAGTGAAACTAGAAATAAAGTGAAAAAGAAAAAAGTAAAATAAATAGAAAAAGCAAATAACCGATAGAGAATAAAAGGGGTAAAAAGAAAGAAAGAAGTGAAATAGCGATAATTGATATCGAAAATATCGAAAGTAGAGAAAGAGAAAATAAAAAGGTGGAACCAGGGTACTGGATTGGCTGGATTCTGTTTTTAATGAAGGAGAATGAAAGAAAAGTAGATCAAAGCAATATATTGATTATAAAAGTTTAAGTTTAACCAATTTTAAATGATTAATATTGATTCAAAGCAATTTTTCCTCAAAACAATAATATGTTTATATGATATAATATTAAGCAAAAAACTAGCTTTATATTATTTCTTATATGAGTGCCGTCAAAAAAAAACCTGAAATCGGGCTTGCAATTATATTTTGTGTACAGTTAACTATCTATCAATTTGATAGATGCTAACTGTATACAAAATATAATTGCAAGCCCGATTCCAGGTTTTCTTTTGACGGCACTCATATTATGATTAAGTTCAAATCTCAGCGAAATTATCAATAATGAAATAAAACTCAGCAAATTGCTAATACATGTATTTGATAGTAAATCGTCTTTATGCGTGTAAGCACGTAATATAGTAATATACCAACCAACAAATGAGATAAGTACTTTTTTGTTGTTATATGATGATTGATATCATATATTAATATATAATTTATTTTTTAGATATATTATATTTATATAAGTTGATTTTTTTTTTGCTATATAATGATTAACATGTATCATGTTAATGTTTTATTACTTGATTATAAATTGGCATTACACGTAAGTTAATCAAAAGCAACAAATGATATAAGTATAATTTCATTCCTTTTTTTTATTGTTATATAACGATTAACATCATATTTTAATTTTTATTATATATTGGATATAATAAATTGTCATTACATGTAAGTTGATCAAATGCAATAAAATAAGTATACTTCACCTTTTTTTTCCTATATGATAATTTAACATCTTCCTATATTAATTTACTTTAGATATATAAATATAACCGATTTAGCAATTACAATGATAAAGTAATTTTTGATTTTGAAGTTTTGAAATAGATAATAACGATTCTAATACTAAATTACCTTCTGATAACAACGCTTCTAACACCAATTTACTTTCTAATAACAACACTCCTAACACCAATTTACTATTTGAAAACACTACTTCTACTACCAATTTACCTCTTGAAAACACTACTCCAAACACAAATTTACCGCCTGATAATACAACTACGAACAACTCACCTTCTCCTTTTCTTGCCACTCCTATCAATACATCTCGACTTCATTGCAGTCAGGGATTTTGCCAAAAATGAACAGTGTAGATCACACCTTGTATAGTAAAGAAATATTGATCACATGATTCTAGATCATTTGGTTATACAAAAATCATGTGTAATCGACCAATGAAATTTAACCACAACAAAATTTACTTATTAATTAAAAGAAGTTAGTTATCATTTGCTTTTTTTATAATAGCTTATTGCGAAGGATCAAATGGGATCATTTAAAGTAGACATTTTATATTAGCTAATTGTATATCGTTTAATATCAAATAAAAAATAAAATATCAAATGATCCCACGGTGAAAAAAAATGTTACACAGTTAATCAAATTCATGGAATGACACAGAGATCATTCTAGAATGCGATTTTCTAATTAGGCAAAATCTCTGACTGCATTGGATTGCTTCACGATTTTTTATATCTCAAAATATCGTTAGCCCACACCAACCAACTTATAATACTTGTGGTGGTTCTTCTTGGGATGAATCAATCAAAAGTATTATAAGTGTGCAAAAAACATTTGAAAGAATGAGCAGTAGTAAAGGTAAACAAGCTAAATCGGAAAAATCTAAACAACCTTAACAGCCATCTCTTTCACGACAACCATCTCTTTCATGACAGCCGTCTAATTCACAACAACCATCTCCTTCACAACAGCCATCTAATTCACAACCATCTCTTTTACAACAACAATCATATTCTCGACAGCCATCATATTCTCGACATGCATCGCCATCTGATAATGTTCGTTCTTAATGTCAAGCATCGCGTTCAATCGAATGTGATAGATCCTTATCACCGCAGTACTCACTAGTAAGACGATCAAGATTACGTGACAGAAGATCAAGATCAAGATCATGTGACCGATGATCATCAAATCAGGATCAACCACGCAATCGTGATGATCAGTATATAATCCTTTTTTTTGATTTTTGACTCTAAATGTGATTATTTTTTTTGGGTGGTTTTTTTTTTTTTTTTCCTTCTCTTCCTTTTTATTTCTTTTCTCCTATAAAAATGTAATAAGACCGCTCTAACTATTGCTGCCAAGTCGATTACAAGCTTTTTATACAAAACAAGCAGCTCTATCATTTAGTTCGGAAGATGAGCGATGATATCCGTGAAATTAAGGACAAGTTGAGACATCAAAGAGGGCAACAGAAAAAAGACTTTTCTGCTAAGGTGTTGGATGTAAGTGGCTATCATGAATATATTATAATAAATAGAATGTATTTTTTGCTTAGTTTTTTTTTTTTATAGGATATATATACTGGCGTTGTGAAACGTCTTTTTCCGTTTCATGTTTACCCCACACAAACTATATTAAAGGATACCCTTAAGGACTACCTCAACAATAACTTCCACGAGTTTATGGTTAATTTAAACGAAAGTGAATTTACAAACAGGTTCTATAGAACATAGTGTAGTCAGGTATGTAATAATCATTTATTTAAATATTTATATACTTGTACTTTATTAGTTTTTTTTATCTTTATACTAATACTTTTTTTTCCTAGCTTTTACAAAAAATGAAGAATTATTGTGGAGCAGTATTGCAAAATGTTCGTTCCTCAGTTTGGAAGGTATATGGTCACGAAAGATTACCCTCCTTAAAAAGCAAAGCCAGTACCAATGATATAGTCAAATGGAAGGAAAGTCTAAACGTTTATAGTTGCTATTGTGCTCTTTTTGAGCAGAATGATGACAGTGTCTTTTGGGTTTTGGTTATAGCAAGGTGTGCCTTCACCACGGTTGCTGTTCCTATATTGATTAACCAGCATTGTGCATTCACACTGGCAGTATGCGATATTCTACTTAATCCCCGGTCCACAAATGTTTTATGTACAGAAAAACGGATAAGGAGACGTATGGATCAATACTTGGTAGATATTTGTCATAAATCGTAGTAAAGTGATAAATAACATTAATATTAACATTTATTGTTTATATTAAAGAATGATTTCAACAACGGTGGTCCTTGTTATGATTCGGCTGAAACAATTATGAGTGAAGAACTTTCTGTGGGTTCCCAGGATGATGATGAACAATCTTTGCCCGATCATGACCATGCATCCCAAAGTTCAATGCTTTCTCAAGAAGAGCAAGATGAATTGTTTGATACTTACTAATTTGTAGTATCGATTCAAATTTTTTTCAATTATGCTTTCTATTTGTATTGCATTTATTATGTTATATATATAAATATTACATTAAATATTAATAATTGCTTTTTTAATAAATTTATTGACTACGCATTAAAAATAAATACAAATAAAATTTTAAAATAATCAATTATAAATGGATATTCAAACAATTATCATTATTATTTTGATCTGATAAAATAAAATCTTGATTAATATTGTTTTTTGCTAATATCTAGTAATCGAATTCGATAGCTATCGATTGTAATCGAATATGTTATATATAAAATTTGCTAGTAATCAAATTGATATATATCGATTGCTATCGAATACATTATATAAAATTTGCTAGTAATCGAATTTGATATAAATTGATTACTATCGAATATGTTATATATTGAATATATTTTATATCGATTACTATTGTAATCAATAGTAATAAGCAGGAGTGATTATTATCGATTTATATCCCCCGGGTTAGTAATCAATATATATCGGCCTATAAAATTTCCTGATGCTATTAGAATTTAAAGCCCTATATAGCCATTGACAGCCTGGTTATTAGTACTACTTCCTCTGGTTATATCTTAGGATATTTCTAAGTTTTAGTGGCTAGTAATCCTTGTACAGAGCAAACAAAATTTTGTTATACCCGGCTTATACAAAAAGGACAATAGGTGACAACCCCAGTAATTGACCTATTACTCCTTATAGTATCTTTGGAGGCTATTGAATTTAAATTCCATTAATCACTTATTTATTATTTACTTTTATTATATATATTTTATTGGACTTTTATGACAAATAGATCTAGTGATGAAATCTAGAACTATAACTCTACAATTTTATTCTAACAAAATTCGAATATTTTGTTAACTTTTTATCAAACAATTATTTAACAAAATTTAAATATTTTGTTAATATTCTATTGAACACTATTATCAACTTTTATCAAACTTTTATTCAAGAAACAGACTTAAACTCTTTATTAACTTTATTTTTATTCATTATAATTTATTATCTATTTATTACTATTCATTCTATTTTTGTTACAATTTCGTTATTATAACTTTTTGTTATAACTTTATTCGTTAAAACTTTATTTGTTATAATTTTATTTTTTGGCATATTCTTTTTCGTTATAATTTTATTTGCTATAGCTTTATTCATTATTACAACTTTTCGATACCATTTTCATTACCATTTTATTGTTATAACTTTCTTGTTATAACTTATTCGTTATACTTTTATTCGTTATAATTTTACTCATTATAGTTTTCTTTTATTAAATCTTTATTATTATTTTTTAACTTATTAGATACTACAAGAAACAGAATTGACAATCGTTATTGTCATCTACCCTGAAAAATTTATTTTTTCTGAATCCTAACTTTATACAGAATATTATTTATTACTTTTAAAACCAAATTTTATTTATTTATTTATTATTACAAATTTTATTATTATAATTACAATTAGATTTAAAATTTTATTTTATTTATTCTATTTTATTTACAAAATATTACAAAAAGTTCTATTTTATTCAGCTGTATTTTGTCTCCATTCTTGCAATTCTTTCTCTAAATTCGCAACTCGAACTCGCAAACTATTTTGTTTGACAAACAATTGCCGATACCTGAATTCTCTTATATATTCTTCCTGGATTGCTTCGAAGGCTGGAGGATTTCTAACCACAGCCTGTGCTTCTAAGTTCTGACTTGGTTGTGAAGAGCAACCAAACAATTGTGAACTGAACTTCCTTTACCATGACGTGGCATCTGAAATGAAAACTTAATTAAAAACTATTGTTTCTAAGCATATATACTAAAAACAGAAATAGAGAAAATATATTGGCAAGGCGCTTATTCCAAGAATACAACAAGCAAGATCTATTACTTGCTATACCAATGGAAATAAGTCCTTAACTACTCACATAAGGGACCACGAGTATCGAAAAAAAAAAGAAAAACTACAAAGGTGAAATATCTACTTGGGCCAACTACATAGTGCATCAAGATAGATAACTGGCCAAGCCTCATACGTCTAAATTAGATGAGACTTAGCGCATAGCCAGAAAAGTATACACACCTTTAAAACGATGGCAAGATAAAACAATAACAAGAAACAGACAAGACAAAAGACAAAAGTTTTTAATAAACTATAAAAAAAAAAAAGTGAGATATTAAAAAAATTTAGAATAAGAAAAAGAAAAAGACAAAAGAAAAGATAAGGACCAGAAAGCTGTGTATAGAAAATTTTTAGATACAACAAGTACCAAAAATCGAGGAATAAATAATGAAAAAATACAATTAGACAGAATAAAAAGATCATATGACATATACAAAAAAACAATCACAATCAACAATGTGATTACTAGAATAGGAAATCTATAGACAATTGAAACAAATAGAAGCTAATTTTAGACAAATTAACATGAAGTTTGATGACCTCACTTTTTAAGGGAGATGAACAGACAAAGAATTTTTAATTTTTAGAATATTGTAGAAATTTTTATTTTTAGAGTTATAAACTTAAAGCACATAGGTAAACAAAAATTTGTTTGATAAATATAGTAGACAAAGATACTTTACAATAGATACACAATCAAATATTTTAAAAATTATTTTAATTTAGTTGTGTCACTATAAAAATTATAAATAGAAATGCCTCTATTTCAAATTTCTATTTCTTAATTTGGTAGTTCTTCAACCAACTGCTTAAAAATAGAAACCCCTGCTTCACAACAAATTTAGTCCCAGTCTATAGACACTTTAAATAACTTTCTTGTACTATGGAACCAGGACTCCTTATTACAAACAATAGTTTAATTATAGCTGGATATTCTATTATAATCTATAATAGAATTAATATTATTATATCATTACAATTCTTCCCAGAAATAGGACTAAATTTGTCAATATAGCATTTAGTTAATATTGATGTATTCGATAATTATTTTCTAAATATAGCTATTAATAATTTTATATTTTTCTATCAAAGATATGGAAAAAAAAAATCATGTGACCAAGATACTAAGACAATTAGAAGACAAAGGATATACTCGCCCTAAGCAGATAAAAATTATTGAATCTTATCTGTATTTAGAAATTTTTATCTAGAAACAGACCAACAAGCAACAACAAATTCGTGAACTTCTTCAGACTTCCTAAGGCTCTCAAAAGACTTAAAATATATGGAAAGAAGCTACTCATCTTCAACAAATCTTTAGTATTCGACCTAAAGAATTGTTGTATCAAACTCGATACTTTACTATCATCCACGTTGTTAAGTTTACTGATAGAGAGTATTAGTCTTTAATTAAAAATTTGCAGAGCAAATTTTTATAAAGAGACGAAAATGTTATAGAACAGTTTTATTTTATTAATTTATTATTTTATCTTAGTATTATTTTATTATTTCAATATTTGTTTTTTTTTTTTTTAGTGTTCAGATGGGATCTTGCCCATGACTTTATTTATTGTTAATACTTTCATTACATATATTACTATATTTTCGTATTTATATATATCAAGTATACCAAGCTCAGACTCGAATCCTATTGGTTACCTATGCTCTGGCCGAAACCGTCACTTGCGTGATAGGTGTCCCCATCCACTATCTGGCCACCGATTCATTATCTGCAATCCAAACCTATCAGAGCGGTACGTCCTTATGGATAGCACTCACCTGGTATTTTTTCACCCTTCACTAGTCCTATTTTGGTACACTTCCCTATGATGTCATTCCCCGCATCTCTCATATCACTTATACCTAAGCTCCCAAATTTGGTAGTCTCTTCTGAGATATGGCCTCTAACCTCACGCGCTACTTCCAATCTTGGTTATCTTCAGCTAGTCTGCTCAGATAGTATCACAAAGAGGAACTTATGCTGGCCCAGGTTAAGCCTCATCATTAATGCCTAGTTTAGTTAGTATGCTGCCAATTCCCATTACCTTTATAGGTAGGTACTCCTGTGTGTTAGTGCAGGCTCGCTGTATTGTGTTATAGATTACCTCATAACTTTCACATTGTGGGTTTCGTATTACTTCTCTTCCATAGTTTGAGCTATAGTGTTCTGGTGCCATGACATTTTAGGTTACAGAGATCTAGTGGTCTAGACCTAGTTGCAGCTTGCGGTCTGTAATACTTCTAATTTCAGTATTTGGTGTTCTTATCAATTTCTGGTATACAAGCCTGATTTGTACAATTGTATTACCAGCTCGGTAAATCCAGCCATTTCGAGTTTTAACCACGTACCCCGAGTTTTAGCCTTCTCACTCTGTCCTCACAGGTTTCTTCCTTAATAGGCCAAGTGGCTTGGGGCCAGAGGTGCTTCCGAACTCTGAATGGACCAATCCTTTA
>CAJVPZ010003557.1:0-10884 GCA_910592135.1 Racocetra fulgida | reverse complement strand
GATAAGTATCATCCCTGTGGGTTATCACTGATATGGATTAAAATCAATTGACAATAAAATTGCTGATTAGAATTGATTAAGATTATAATTGATTATTATCAAGTTTATCAATTTGAATTGATTTAATTAAAATCGATTGGCATTAATTAAAATCAA
Source organism: Racocetra fulgida (assembly GCA_910592135.1). Classification (NCBI taxonomy): domain Eukaryota; kingdom Fungi; phylum Glomeromycota; class Glomeromycetes; order Diversisporales; family Gigasporaceae; genus Racocetra; species Racocetra fulgida. The sequence goes on along the minus strand of CAJVPZ010003557.1, from coordinate 10,728 downwards.
TTAGTATTAGTTATAATTGATTATAATGTTTTGTATTATATAGTAACTTGAAAACTTGTCAACTTGTCGGTATTACATACAAAGTTTCCAAACCATCAATATGGCATATATAATTATTCCAAGACACATTATTTTCAGAATTAAGACTTAATTTTGTCGAATACAAACAGTAAGTTTATTTTTAAAAAATTTTAAAGTTAGATCTTAATTCTCTGTAAATAAGTGTCTCAAAATAACTCCTAGAATAATGCAGCAGCAATAATATTGTTAAATCTGTTAATTAAAATAAGTTAAGTTTTAAATATTACTATAATATATTTAATTTTATTTAATTTATATAGATTCTTGTTTTTAATAGGGATAAAATCTTAGTAGATAGTAGTGTAAATATTCACTATAAACTTTTAACAATTTTGCAGATAAAAAATTAATTGGCTTAGAAAGGTTTTTAAAATTAAGCAGTTTTTTGTAAGTTTTATCTTTAGGAAACATTAGCAATTTGGTTGATAATGTTGAAATAATTGTATTGCAGACTGGGATGCTTTTAATATTGCCAATTTATTTTTATCTTTCGCACTACTATTATCTAATATCTTATACCATTTCTGTAATTCTTTATTAATATTAGATGCAGTTAGTCTATCAGAAGGATTAGAATCTATACATTTATTTGCTAATTGGATATAGCACTCAGGAGTGTTTTTAGCAAATTTAGAATATAATTTATTGCAAATTTTCATAGCTAACGTTTCATCATACTCAAATGAGAAGGTCTTCTTATAGAGATCTCAGTCGTAATAATATCAAACCGATAAATGTCTGCTGTTATTGAATATGGATGTTTAGTTAATACTTCAGCCGCAATATAAGGTAAATGCTATAAATGTAATTTTCTAAATCAGATTTATCCTTCTTTCTAGATAATCTTAGATTAGCAATATAAGATATCAGGTCACTATTAATATTGATTTTGCAATATGTTATCACTATGAAATTCTCTATAAACATATTCTAATCTATAAATTCTTGCTAAATTGTTAGATATATCGACAAGCTAGTTTAATTTACTTTCTGATTAAGATCTCTAAAATTTAAAGATAGGAGATTACGAAGACTTTTTCTATTTGTATATTGAAATACCATCAAAAGTGATCGTGTATTGAGTTAGACCAATATATTTATCTGAAGCTATTCTTTTACCATCTAATCATGTTGCAAAAAATACAGAGCCAAATCCTCTTTTACTAATCACTTGAACATTAGTTAATCTATTAAAAGGAATCTACTCAATTACATTTTCATATTTAGTGGCTTAAGTTGAAACTCTTTAATGCAATTGTCGATATTTTTATTTTCACTTGTCCATCCTTGTGCTGTTTTCTGTGGGTCACATATTTGATATATGCTTGTGATATATTATTTCGGTTGCAATTTACACAGTTTCTATAATCTTTTTTTTATTATATATTTATTTGGTACGGTATATTAAGTTAGTTCATATATTTTTAGAACACCATTCCTTAATTGTACATAATCTACAAACTTATAAAATATGTAAATATACAGAATAAAAGTTATATATTATATAACAATAGTTAAATATTTTAACTTACTTCATTTAATATATCTAATAAACTTTGTGTTCTAGTTAATATTTTAAGCACCACTTTATATTATGGCATATATAACTGTGTATATTTATATCCATATTCAGCTTCATTATTATTTTCATGTTTTGCATAATGTATTCAATCTAACCAAGTTGCTAAAACTTTTTATCGTCAATATTTTGAATCTCATCTAACCTATTAAAAAGAATCCATTTAATTATATCTTCATATTTTGTAGATTAAATTGAAATTCTTTAATACAACTATCTACATCTTTATTCCTATTTGTTCACCTTTATGATTTTTTCTGAGGGTTGCATATTTAGCACCAATCTTTAGATGTATTATATCGATTGTAATTTGCACATATTCCATTACCTTCATACTTCAAGGAATTAAATTCTTCAAATTCACTAAATACTAACATATATTCATTTAGATACTGTTTTAAGTTAATCCACAAGCATTTTTATTTTCCTAATTAGAAAAGGTAAAAGAAATATTAATCAAATAAGCTGCACATAATAAATAATATGAAAGCTGCAGATCTTCAAGTTTATCGTTATTGATTATTTTTATTTACCAGACTCAGCTCTTGAAAAGTCCAATATATTTTAAGCCCAAAATATTGATAGCACTAATTTAATAATATAGATATCGATATGTTGCTAGTGATGCCAAATGGCTCAATCAGCTTATATATTCAGATTAAATCTAGATGCAGCACAAAAAATGTGCAGTTAATCCTTAATTTTGATTGGCCAATAGCAACAATCAACAATTTAGGCCAAAATTACTTAAAATTTTACTAATGAAATCGCAGCCACCCATTAAGTGAAAAATATTCCTAGGCTAATTTTATTATTATGCAAACCTACTTTTTTAAAAATTTTTATTTTAGGAATGAAAAAGTTAAAAAGTTAATTCTGGCCAAAATTATATAATGCAGGCCCAATCCGCGCATTTTTTGTGCAGCAGCTAGGTTTAATTATATTCAGTATAATAAAAACTGATTAATCAATAGAGCCGATCAGCCAATTTGCATTTCTACATATTGCTGATAAAGTTGGATCTGTGAATATTAACAGATAAAATGAATATATTATATTCAGTTACACAAAATCTGCGAGTATTCATTAAATAACCATGATGGATATTCAAAGGATCCAACCTCTACAATCTCGTTTACTAGTTGATCACATTGAGAGAAATGCTTGAAAGCACCTTTATCTATTTATTTAGCAGCTAGAGTTGGGATCTTTTGAATATTCATCATAGTTATCTAATGAGTATTAGCGAATATTTATTTTATCTGTGAATATTCATGGATCTAACTTTATCAGTGCACATATTGATATTTATGTTATTAAATTAGTGCTACCAATATTTTGGGCTTCTAAATATATTGATTTTTTAAGGGCTAAGTCTGATAAATAATAATAATCAATAACAATAAACTTGAAGACCTACAGCTTTTATATTATTTATTATATGCAGCTTATTTGATTAATATTTCTTTTACCTTTTATATATATATTTTATAAACTTAAAAAACATGTGCAATCAGAGAATAAAAATGTTTGTGAATTAACTTAAAACAGTATTACAAATGAATATATATTAGTATTTAGTGAATTTGAAGAATTTAGTTCTTTGAGGTATGAAGGTAATGGAACATGTGCAAATTGCAATAAATATAACATATCTAAAGGTTGGTGCCAAATATGCGACCTTCAAAAAAAAATCACAAAGATAAACAAGTAGGAATAAAGATGTCGATAGTTGTATTAAAGAATTTCAACTTAAATCTAGAAAATATAAAGTAATCAAATGTATTCTTTTTAATAGGTTAGATAAGATTCAAAATATTGGCAATAAAGTTTTAACAACCTAGTTAGATAGAATACGTTATGCAAAATATGAAGATAATAATGAAGCTGAATATGGATATAAATATACACAGTCATATATGCCATAATATAAAGTAGTGTTTAAAATATTAATTAGAACACAAAGTTTATTAGATATGCTAAATGAAGTAAGTTAAAATATTTAACTATTATTATATGATATATAACTTTTATTCTGTATATTTACATGTTTTATAAGTTTGTAGATTATGTACAATTAAAGAATGGTGTTTTAAAAATATATGGACTAACTCAAAATACCATACCAAATAAATATATAATGAAAAAGAAGCCAAACATGTGATTCACAGAAAACAGCACAAGGATGGACAAGTGAAAATAAGGATATCGACAATTGCATTAAAGAGTTTCAAATGATTGGTAAAAAGGGATTTAGCTCTGTATTTTTTGCAATATGGTTAGATGGTAAAAGAATAGCTTCAGATAAATATATTAGTCTAACTCAAGACATGATTATTAACAAATACTTGATGATATTTCAATATGCAAATAGAGAAAGTTTTTATAATCTTCTATCTTTAAATTTTAAAGATCTTAATCAGAAAAGTAAATTAAACCAGCTTGTTAATATATCTAACAATCTAGCAAGAATTCATAAATTAGAATATATTCATAAAAATTTTCATAGTGATAACATATTGCAAAATTAATATATTAATAGTAACCTAATATTTGATCTAGGATTATCTAGAAAGAAGGATAAATCTGATTTAGAAAATTACATTTATAGTATTTTACCTTATTTTGCGTCTAAAGTATTAACTAGACATCCATATTCAATAACAGCTAACTTTGTCATTTTGATATTATTATAACTGAGATGTCTACAGGAAGATATTCATATTTTAATTTTGAGTATGATGAAACGTTAACTATAAAAATTTTGTAATGAATTATGTTCTGAATTTGCTAAAAACACTTCTAAATGCTATATCTAATTAGCAAATAAAAGTATAGATACTAATTCTTCTGATAGACCAACTGTATCTAATATTAATAAAGAATTACAGAAATAGTATAAGATATTAGATAATAGTAGTGTGAAAGATAAAAAGGAATTAGCAATATTAAAAACATTCCAGTCTGCGAATGCAATTATTCTAATATTATCAACCGAATTGCAAATTTTTTCTAAAGATAAACTTACAAATAAACTGCTTAATTTTAAAAACCATTCTAAGCTAATTAATTCTTTATCTGCAAAATTATTAAAAATTTACGGTGAATATTTATGTCACTGTCTCCAAGATTTTATCTCTATTAAAAACAAGAATCTGTGTAAATTAAATAAGTGTTATGATAATACTTGGGAACTTAACTTATTTTAATTACCAGATTATAATGACATTATTGCCGCACCATTATGAAATAATGTCCAAAGGTATTATTTTGAGACACTCATTTCCAGAAAAATAGGATCTAACTTTGGTTATAAACTTATAGTTTGTATTCATCAAAACTAAGTCTAATGTATCTTAGAATAATGTCTTGAGATGTATTCGCAATAATACAGTACAAAAAAAATCTTACTCTATTTTAGCTAATCTTCTTATATAATATAGAGTAATGATCAATTTTTTATAAGAATTGATTAATACTGATTATATTTTAATCAATTGCAAACTTTTAACCAATTATAATCGATTATTTTTTAATCAATTATTATATTAATATATCGATTAACAATCAGACATCGATTATTAATAATTCTTTTAATCAATGACAATTACCCCTGCAGCTAGTAATCAATATCCATTCTAATTAAAAATTTCCTAATGAAAGAATTGCCTATACAACTGTAAAACTTACAGAAGAACCTTATATATTCTCGTTGACTCTCTACTTTTTTTTTGAGAAAAATTTTGTAAAAAAGTGGGTGATTTAGCTTATCCTCTCAAAAAAATCAACATATTGTTTATTTACTAAATTGGTCACCATTGTTTACTTTTTCCCATTACATAAATACGTGGATACGCATGGGACGTGGACATGTAGATTACATGCCTCAGAAGTAGCAATTCAAACAAATAATACTTCGAGACTAATAGTATGATTTTTGACTTCTTTACAGTAACAATGTTGATAAAGCTGATTTTTTTGTCATCTATGATTTTTTTGCTTAGATATACTAATTATATAGATTAGAGTAGAGACTAGTTTAGATAGTATAGTATATAATTTTTACAAAGCCCGACACAGGCTTATAATTGTGACCATCTGGTGTAGGTATATCCCACTTTTTTTTCATTTTTTCCTTTACCTCTTTATTTTTTTGTTTGTATCTTTTATTATATTCTCTTATACCTGTGTTTTTTTTACAAAATATTTTTTCTTTTTCTTTCACTTTCCTACAAGAAGATGTCATCAGATTGGTGATATTCTATTGTATGGTAGTGGTTAGACGAGCCCCCCATTTAGAGTATTATCTTAATTAATCATACCTCTGCAGTGTGACAAGTCATCTGTAGATACGTGTAGGTAACTGGTTAGATTATGCAAGGTAACCGCAGGATGTCAAGGTCAAAGTTTTATTGTATTATTTTTTCATGAAATAAACTTTAATAAACAGGAATCACTAATGCGACTTTGCCTAAGTGAAAAAAAACATTTTTTTCTTATGATTTAATATTTATTTTTTTAAAAAATAGTTGTTAATTTTATTAGAAATTTTATACTTATAGTATATTGTGATATTGTGATAGTAACAGGATTGATATTATATGAGTGTCGCTAAAAAAACCTAACAATTTAAATATAAATCATATTTAAATTTTCAGGTTTTTTTTTTAATAACACTCATATATAGATATATAGTTTTTATTTATATTAATTTTTTGGTGTTATTTTTTATTATTAGACTAGAATATCACTTAAGGTGTTATCATATTTAGATGTCATTGCATTCAGATGTTGTTATCAGGTGTTGTATTCAAATATTGTTAATTCAAGTATTGCTGTGTTCAAATATTATTACTTTTAGATGCTTGTTTTTTTATAATTTTTTTTTTGTTTTTGTAAAAACTCTGTAAATTTGCAATATAATTGGCAACATCTAGACTAGCTAAATAATCTTTAGAATTTAAAGTTATAAATTTTATAAAAATGCAACATTTATAAACAAAACACAGAATACAAAACATAGTTCAACTTTTTTTATAGGGTTGGTAGTATATATTTATTTTTTTAGTCTTTTTATTAGAATTAATTCTTTTCTTTTTTCACAGGTCTTAGTTTCTTTGAATAATTGAAATAAAAGATCAATATATATTTGTTTTTTTTTGTTTAATGATAATCTTTTCTAGTTCTTTCTATATTATTTTACAGTAGATTTTTTGACATTTAACTAAAGTTTTAATATCTTTTTAAGATAGTTATATATGTTGTAGAAGTGTGAATTTGGATTTTCAGATCTTATAATCTAAAACAAACAAAGATAAGTCTACTCAAAAAATGGTATGAAAAATTTGGTCTGAAAACTAAGAATTCTATTACTATTAGAATTCTCAGGTTTAAAGTTTTGCATTTGATTTGATTTGATTTGATTTGATTCAAATATTTAATTTCAAATTAAATTCAAATATAAATTTTCAAATCAAATCAAATTCAAATTGAAAGATCAAATATTTGATTTAATTTAAAAATATTTATAAATAGTTAAAATTTGAAGAGTTATAGTTTCAGAAGCTATTTTCTTAAAATTTTATTAAGACAATTACTAATTTGGTTTTATAAAACTATAGCTATTTTAATTAGAAAAACATTTTTATTTAATATACAAAATCAATTAGCTTAATAAAATGTTATGAAAATTGAAGATATTTATAAACAGCTAAAATTTAAAGAGTTATAGTTTTTGAGGCTATTTTCTCAAAATTTTATTAAAGACAATTACTAATTTGGTTTTATAAAACTAGAGTTATTTTGATTAGAAGAACATTTTTTATTTAATAGACAAATCACAAGTCATCTACAAATATGTAACTAAAATCACAATCGATTAGCTCTAACGATTACCAATTGATCAAGCAAATTACCCACAAATACGTAACTAAAATCACAATAAATCAAACTAACAATAATCATACGATCAATTAATTCATACTCCATGTCCGATTCGAGACAAAATGCTGCTCCGATACTTTCGTATCGAGCAGCTAATATTTTGATTAAATGACGATATCTCGCGAGCTATCGATCAGAAGCGCATGATTTGAATATCATTCGATTTGTCCCATTGAGACGAATCGAATGATACCAAAATTATTTAATTCTGATCGAGATATCATCGATGCGTCAAATTAGGCACAGCATCAAATTAGGAATATATTTTGAGACAAACTTTAATGTGCGATATCTCATTATCTAGCGATTAGAATTGAACGATTTTGGTACTAAACGATTCGTTCCGATGAAAGGAATCGAATGTACCAAAATTATCTGATATTCGTCGTAAAACTTACCGCACAAATTTAAGTTAGATGCTATATGTGTCGAGTCAAAATTTTGAACCTGATGTAAACATGTCAAATCACAAATATATATGTTATAAGAAGTGCGCATTATTTCAGGATGTGAATTCAGTTTATGGTGAAATTCGGGTTCCTATTTAAATCTATAATACCTACTAAAATTCACATATACTCTTTGATTAAGAACACTAACATGAAAAAAAAAATATAATTCCATAGATCAAAATTTTTGCATAAATCGATTTCAGTATAATCTATCACACTAATTAATCTAACATTAAATACTTGATTAATTCTGAAACAACATTAACATTTATACTGTTTCCTAAAACTCTATATCTTTGTTTTAACGTAATTTCATTCGGAAATAAGAATTCTTTGGGAAATCCCATGATTTGAGAAATTTCATATTCAGTAAAATACCTAAGTCTTAATAGAGGTAGTGATGCCAACATTTCATGGTCTGGTAATTGTTGTTTGAATAATTGAGGTGCCTTTCATTTTAATAGTTTAATATTAGCAAATTATTCCAAAAAAAAAACCAACAAAAATCTAAATACAAAATAAAAATAAATTTACATCTAATTCTTCATTCAGCTGCAAAATAGAACCTGTGCCTTCCACGTAATGATAATATCCTTTGGTAAAGCAACAACTTCTTGTTGACGATGGTTTTACTATATCTAAAATTATATTCTACCTTTAGATTAAACATGCCATAAAAGTTGAACAATGAATAAAGTATAAAATTACCAAATAATTTTCCATACTTGAGTAAAGTCTGGTAAATTAAATCACAATAAAATTTATAGTAAAATCTAAAGTCTTCATAAATCATAAAAATAATAAATTTAATGTACGTAAGTACCTTGTTAGGAATAGAATATCGATCACCATCAGCAATCGTCAAATATTTTTCTATTGGTGCAATGTTTAATTTAAAGTCAGTTATTTTTTCTTCAATTAAGTTTGAATTGTTTGCGTTTCGAATGTCAACAAAATCTTGATCATACAATGAACAAGGAATATGATTCAATATTTTAGAATTGTCTGAATTTTTAAATTTTAGTGGTCGTTTTTTTGCCTATTAAAATAATTAATTTTCAAGGTTCAATCAGTAGAATTTGACAAACAATATATAAGTTATGTATTTCAAATGAAACTAGAAATTTAACACACCAGTATATAATATCTTAGCCTTGAGTTAGGAATTCCCAGTTGCAATGGTGTAATAAAAAATTCTTGATAATTGTAATGACAATTATTTAATTGCTTTATTAAAATATCTCGAGTCTCTGATTCCTATTTAATAATTCAATATGAATGAAGCATTATAAATGATTCAAAATAGAATTTTTTTACTAACCTCAAAACCTTTAACATTTTCAATTAATATATAAATCGGAGGATTATTCATTTTATCTAATAGATCAATTAAGTAAATAAATGATTTAGAACGAATATCTTCTGATCCTCGATGCAATCCTGTTCGTGTATATGGTTGACATGGTGGTGACATTAACCATACATCTGCTTTATAGGAATCATAGTAATCTAAGGGTAATGATTCTATGTTTCGCTTTGATTAGGATGAAAAAAAGTAATGATTTTAATTATAATTTAAGAGAAGAGAGATGAAATAAAAAAAATACCTGGTGAATAATCGAAGATGAACTATTTTTTTCAAAATTATACCTATATATTATATTTGCTGTTGTATTAATATCAAATGCACCAACAACTTCACCTATACTACCCGATGCTTTAAATGCATAGTGCTAAAAAATTATTTAATCACGAAATTAATTTCTTATCTCTAGAAAATGTAAGCATTTATTTGGCTAATATATATTTAGAAATTAAATTAATCAATAATAACCATGCCGCCAATACCGGAATAAAACTCTAGGATTCGATGCATCGCTTTAAATATTTTAGAATTTTGGAATACAGTAACGGTAAGCGATTTTTCCTCGTAATAGAACATCGATGCGATAGGCAAATCAGAGGACTGTCTAAAACCGGATTCTATCACATGATGTGTGACCTATTTAGATTCTAATTCATTAACGTACAACACGTACGTACGTACATTGCTGCGCGACGCTGTCGCGCTGAACCTAGGAACTGAGACAACTTTGATGCTAACATCTTATGAAGCTATATATTGTTTTGTGATGTTTTTATATAATAAATGATTGGTATTTTCTGATCCAGGTAAGAACTCTAGAGTACTGCCAAATAAATATCTTTAAATACAGATTTTAAATTTTAACGTATCGATATTTGTACAACACCAAAATTTAACACTAATCCACCGAATTGGATAAATTACATTGAATGTTTAACCTTTTTTATTTGTATACTGACAACTTTTTCTTTCAGTCATGGAGAAAGGGAAAAAAGTTACCCGAACGTCGGTTAAAAGGAAAAAACCTAATTCACCATCCCCTGAACCATCTTCAGAAGAAGAAGACTCTTTAATCCGTCTTTGTAGTGTTCGTCTTATAAGTTATATTAATGGACTTAATCAATTTGAAATTAAAATATTTGGTATCAATAATTATAATCACCCACTTGAAATTACTGATAGCAACGCTAATACACTTGCAACGCTTCAAAATGAAAATGATTGTCACTTTTCTTCCCTTTCAATTCGAATTAAAAACAGTAGCAACCATGGGATACGTTTTCATTATAATGGTCGCTATGTAGAAC
>CAJVPZ010003556.1:0-10884 GCA_910592135.1 Racocetra fulgida | reverse complement strand
GCAGAATTATGTTGGTCGTGGGCCGGAATTATCTTAATGCCGGCCAAGTTAAACGGTTAAACGATTAAACGATTAAATGATTAAGAAAAATTTTAGGCGGTTCCAATCCCTAACTGTACGAGCATTTCGGGCTTTCATTGTGATTGGCCAATTTTTGTAGATCATCCCGTGATGCAGTAAAAATTTTATTGGTTAATCGAAGTTCAAAACTTTAACAAATTGTCACGAATAAAAAAAATGATATTTATAAAAATAACTATATCTATAGAGAAATTAATACCAGAAGAAGTCTATCATGAAATCTCGATAACTTTAAATCTAAAAATATAAATATACAAATAAAAAAAAAAAGGAACCAAAAACAAACCAAAAACAAAAATACAAGAAATAAATGTTGAACCTATTCTAGAACACTAATGGCTAATAAAAAAATAATCAAAACCAACTTTTTAGTTTACTCCAACATTAAACAATTGATATAACCACTACTTCGCTTTAACTCTTCTCACGAAATCTATAAACCTTATTACTCTCAACTTCATATTCTTAACCTATATTATAGTTAAGATTCTATATTAGTTAGGATTACGAAGAATAAGTTTTCACAAAATACGTAAAAGGCAGCTTAAATTGCCAAGTTTGATTTTTTGAACCCATAAGTTAAACGTTCAAACATACCTCATCTAACGCTAAATTTCGCGCATTACCGAATTAATTTGACAGTTTATGAAATAAGGCATGAACTTTCTAATTTTTTTTTGTCTTACCCCCTCGGAATTCATATTCATGGCTCGAATTCAATCTTGTGACGGAAAACGTTGCTTTAATATTTCTTATTTTCTTATAAGACTTCATTATTTATGATAAGATGATCTTCAAGAATCAGCCAATTATAATAAAGCCCGCTATGCTTTACGTACAGATTTTTAATTAATAACATCTAAAAAAACTTCAAGCCATGGATATAAACATTACAATAGGTAATTAAGTAGGATTTCGATTGTTCCGGTTCAATACGGTAAAAAAATATTACTATTACGGTCAACCCTTTATTAAATCACTTTTTCACAAATAGCACTATTGAGTTGATTATGTTTTTTTTTACACTACTAACTCCAATAGTTTTTGTCAGGAGAGTGTGTACATTCATCAAAAAATCTTTAAGAGTCTTAGATATTAATCATAATCATTTTAGATTTATTTTAGGTTCAATATAGATGCACAGTTTCTTTTTTTTTAAATGTAAAAGTGCAGGTGTAATTTTAATTGTCAGTAAGGCAAACATAAACATATTACATATAAAAGGAAAGAATGAAATTTTTTTGAAGTGGGGAAAATTACAATAAAAGATATTTGGCAAAAGATTATGTCAAAAGTTAAAAGGAAAGTGGAAATGATCAGTATTATATAGGAAAGAATGAACATGATAAATATGTATAACTGCAAAAATGAGATGAAATGACGATATATGTATGTATAACGATAACGACAGAATAAAAAAAAATGAAGATGGTGAAAACCCGTGCTTTTTATAGATCAAGACACAGATTGGATTGGAAATGCTAAAATATGCATAATATTTATACGTATAAACTACATCAATGTACATACTAATGCTCTTTTTTGACTAATAAAATCTATATATGTGCTTATATAAATGCAAATGCTAAAATGAATTACAATATACAACTTTTTTAGATGAAATGTTGATGATGTAAGAATATATATATGTATATATACAGTCAACTCTCTCTAAGTGCAGCTTGCCGGGACTTAGAAAATTTTCTTAAGTAAAAAAAATCCTGCACTTAAAGAGAACCTGCATTTAGAGATTATACGTTTATTATAACCTTAGCTTGGGACCGAAACTAAATCTGCAATTTAGAGAGAATTTAATATAACCTGCATTTAGAGAGAGCCGACTGTATATATATATATATATATCTATATATATATATATAGATTGTTTATATGTGTTTGATACCACGGATTTTTTAAATTTTCTTCGAGCATAGGTTTATACCATGCGCGAAGTATTATCAGAACGAATGACTGCAGGAGAAAGTTCTTGAATGGCAATCACGTTTCCGTTGTTTGGTCTCATGTGAGAACGATTTCCATTACTGTTAGAATTTCCAAAACCAAAGATATCAAGAATCCGTGAGAAAATAGAAGAATTGGAATTTGATCTACTATGACGTCTACTGTGTCTATTGTATCTACTATATCTATTAGATCGACTGTTGGATGTGTCATAAATCGAATCAAGATTTGATTGAACCTGTAAAGCTTGAGCAAATCTTTTTTCTCTCTTATCAATTACATCTTGCGGTGCAGTTTCCTGCTTACAAAGGGGACATAGTGATGACTTTGTTGTAAGCCAACGATCTATAGAGATTAAAAAAAAAAAAAGAAGTTAATATACGTATTTGCAACAAAATAAGTCATTAAAGAAAGAATAAACATATACACACCGATACATTCAGTATGATACATGTGAGAACACTTTGGTAATTGTCTCAACTTTTCACCATCACGGAATTCATCCAAACAAATAGCACATACATCATTGGAATAGTCACCATTATTTTTGGCATCTTTTGATGACGAAGCAATAGAAGAGCCAACAGATGTAAAAGGGTCATCGGATTGGTTGGTATTATCTTGCTTTCGAAATGTTTTAGTAGGAAAATTTTTAACAATAGATTTATCCAATGTAAAAATTTGTAATTTAGAATTCATATTAGCTTCATGCTGAGCAATCATCATGCTTCGTTCACGGCGTCTTAGTTGATATAAACGACAGTGAATTAAAACTAAAATTTAAAAATAATTTAATAAATATCTTATTTAATAAATAACAAGATGCGTATTATAAAAAAAAAAAAAAAAATGTAAACTTACTAGAAACCAAAAATGAAACTGCCAGCAATGAGCCAATTATAATTATAGCAAGTTTCCAAGAGTTGGCATAACTATCTTGCGTGTAAATGATTACTACGTGAACTAGTTCTGATCCGGAACTTTGACTTATAGTATCATTCATAGTAGTTAATAGCTTATTTCCCATACTGGTTTTGATTCTTAATACTGTGATAGTAACTGAATCTTTTTTTAAGGAATCATCGCTTTCACTACCAAAAATAATTGCTCCAATATCCCCACAATTTTGTACAGAAATGATTTGTTGATTAACTGGACAATTGGAACTTAAATTTATTACTGCTATCCTCGAGTTGTTAAGATCATTTGAAATGGCAGGTAAAGATTGTTGGCATTGAGATGAGCATGGGTCTTGGACATTGTATAATATACCCTAAAATACGTAGGAAATTTATTAAGTCAAAATTTAAATGGCTTTTTAAATTTTGAAATTTTAAAAAAAATTACGAACCACAACATTATCTGCAATATCATTAGAACCTGTTAGTAATTGCAATCCTGAATTGTCTACAGTATAATAAAATCCAGGTTTTGAACTTGAATTACTAATCTTGGTTGCATTTGCGCTAATAAAATCTTGATATAGCGTTAAATCAGCTTGGACAGCACAAAACGATGTGAGCAGGACAAAAATTAAAGCTGCGGGCGTAATATAAATCATACGGATCATGTTTTTTTTCAAGGAAAAAAAAAACTTTCACGCTAGAACAAAAATATTATTGATAAAAATGATCTTGTCTATAAATGAATGCGCACGCCAGCGTGAAAATGTTACAAAGAGCCAAATAATCCTTTTATGTATGAATGAAAGAAGGAACGTTCCTGGGAGTTTATAATAACAAATTATGGACCTGTTTTCTAATGTGTTTATCAAAATTTTGAGATCCTACAAACTACCAAAAAATGTTCCCCTATTCTTCAAAACCTGCCGTTCTAACGACGCCTTTTAATAACGTTTAAAATAAAGACAAGTGATCTGTCACCTTCGTTTTGTAATAACGAATTTTGGCCGGTACACAAGATCATTAAAATCTTCCTTGTTATCAATCAGTCATACCCATTATGGAACAGATTAGCGCCTTGTTTACTGAATTAAAACGGTCCAGAGAAGCATGGAATACATTGCATAACAAAGACAGTAAATACAAAGAAATAATCGTCAAATTAACCGGGATGAGCGACAAATATAACTCGATTTTGTAATACCAGATTACGAATCTTCATTTACATAAATTTTTGGCGTTTTCGATTTATAGTAATTTATTTAACGATATGCATATGCGCTCATTGTTTAAATCACGAGATATATACAATGTAAACTTAGCTATAATAATACAGAATGACGTTAAATCTTTATTAGATGCTGAAACAAATGATCCCATTCTAACACAAACACAGATAATCCAAGAAAAAAAAAAAAAAAAAAAAACATATATTACAGGGAACCTATCAGAGTTTCAATCATTTGCTTCTCCACATTTTCAGTCTTAACTTGATCACCATCGCCCAAGTTTTTATGGTATTCTGCGACATAAAAGAAGGTTAACATATTACAACATCCAAATTTAGAATACAAGAATTTTATTTCCTAAAAAGGTCAACAAAAACCTAAATACTCTGTAGCATCGACAAACTTTTGACCAATCAAATCGCAAGATTAGGTATACCATAAAATGTTTTTTATAATCCCGACTTTAATGCAAAGTTTATTACTTTATCCGATTTGTTTTGACATCCAATCGATGTAGCTTAGTAAAAATTTGTCGATGCTACCTTAATAGGATTTAAACTAGAAATTCAGTCCTACCTTCCAATACGGTTTTCACATTTGCGATGCTCCGTCCAGTACGATTCAAGAGGATTGTTACACGTTCTTTAATCTAGTGACATCCAAAAAAAGAAAAGTCATTGTCCGCAAACATTTTTAATGCATGGTACGTTCATAATTATAGCATCGGCTACAATTATTGTCACAGTTTCTAAAACTAGTATTAGGTGATTATATTCCTTTTTAACAATAAACAAAGCAAACTAACCATGGGTTCCTCGTAGCAAATCCATGCGATCGTGAGATCAATAAGCTGTAAAGTAAATAATCCTGCACTTAATCTTCTCAAATATATTTCGTCTAACGTCTCATCATCGATCTCATCATCTTCTAATGCCTTGACGTAATTAAACCATATATGTATTGGCAGAACAATTAGTGCATACAATATTAAAAACATAACAAAGACAAACAAAGAAAAGTAATGAACCTACTTCCTTTTCTTCTTCAATTTCCTTATCTACCGTTGAAACTTTGAATTCATAGTTTTCTCTCATCTCAAGTAGCCTATCAACTTTTTCAAGATCACTTTCAACAAACTTGCCAAATAACCTTAATCGGTGTTCACTGTTTTGTGGTAAGTTCTTTAATAGTGATACTATTATCCCAATTATATGCTCTAAAAGAGTACAAACAAAAGATTTAGTAATCACACTTCAAAAAACAATAATTCGTACTACAATAACATTGATACCTTCTTCTTCAGCTTCCGAAAACGATTTGTAATTTTTTTTGAATTTTTTTAAGCCCTATTCAATTTTAAATTTGTCTCAATGCCATAAATATTTTTTGCTTAAAAAAAGTAGTTCGTAGGACTTTACCTTGCGCATAAAAGTAGAAAAAAGTGTTTTTAGTCCAAATATCTCTACGAATCTTTCACAACTATTAGCTCCTTCTGGTGTGGATAATGCATAATCCAATACTTTAATGGAACGCATTCTCGACATCATTTTTTCTCTAAAGATCAAAACAATCAACCTTTTGTTTTTGTGAGACCAAAAGAACAATTTTTTGAAATCATTAAACCTTACTTCATCATAATTAGCATTAACTCAACCCCTTCTCCCTCGAGAAACTTTTGCTTAATTTCAGGCTCGGCTAATGCTGAACACAATGCGTCGAAAAAGTTCTCCATCATTTCGGTCTCGTCTGCATCTTTAGGATCTTTACGTTTATAGGTCTAATAATTTTAAATACCATTTTTAGAACTAATAATTAAGCACGATATTTTAGGTTATAAAGAATTGAACCTTACGTTTAAAACCTGCAGCAACGTATCTACGCCACTTAATTCCCCTAATTTTAACCTATTGGCTGTGTAATATAAATAAACATGTAGTAAGGTGTTGATAAATAATAATTACATCAAAAAAAAAAAATTATAGCATACCTCGACTACTTTGTAATAAAATTGCTAATATTTCACTACAATACTGTTTATTAGAATCAAATGATTTGACTTTGATTCTCGTCAGTATCCATTGTAACATATTGGTGTCTTTTACAAGTTTCTCTGATAATGTTGGGTCAAATGACGTAAAATTTTCAATTATACCTAATTCGACATACATATTTTTAGTATAATAATTATTTGCTAGCAATAACAGAATAATGGATCAAATATAATATAATATAAGTGACTCCATTAATAAAATCAAATCAATTTATAATAGGGGTCACCTATACTATATTTGATTCCAGAATAGGTAATATTAATTTCAAATAGCACATACCCAGTGTATTGAAAATGCCTTGTTTATCATTGGATTCTTCCTCATTTAATCTACTAAGATTCTGGATCAGAAGTTCCAGTACTTGGTTTTCAAGCTTTAATAGAATGAAAATATACATGTATCCGCTAATAAATATTTGCATAAATGCAATTAAGCCTACACATAACATTTAGGCTGCCATCAATAGAAATCAGGCAGATTGACATTTAAAAAAAATCAATACCTTAAATTTTATAGCCCATATTTCGATGAATTTTTGAAGCTATTTTGATGATTTAATAGTCAAAAGTAAGTTTAGAACGCAGGCTTTCTTTTGACTATTAAATCATCAAAATAGCTTCAAAATTCATCGAAATATGGGCTATAAAAGTTAATGTATTAAGTTTTTTTTAAACATCAATCTGCCTGATTTCTATTGACGGCAGCCTATTTGATTAAAGCCTTATGTTACCAAAGAGTCAATAAAAACTTTCATAGCATCTTCATCATTTTCTGCAACTACGTCCTCATCTGTCAATTCATTTAATAATTCTACAACGTCTATAGCAATGTCCGTATTCTCATGACTCAAAAGTGAAACAATGGATGGTATGGCACCCATTTGAACAACTTGAGAATATAAATCAGGTACTTCGGTAAGTGTCAGTAGATGTTTGATCCCTTCATCAAGATCTGCTTCAGATTCCATGAACCTGTAATATCGTTGTTATAAGAATTATAAAATAAATCAACAAGAAGAATGCTATATTCATGTTCTAATAACATGCATCATTTACTTTGTTGGATCATCGCTGAATTTGACGCGAAGTTCTTGATTCTTGGTTATAGCTTTTTCAAGTTTAAGAATCATTTTACGAACGCCTGCGACATCTAAAGCTTCTGGCTTGGGAATTAAATTATTTTAGACGTTAATTAAGAAATGAATCGAAATCAATTGTATAAAGATAATATTAACGAACGCGAAAATATCGCGGCCCACCTCTTCAACATCAACCTGATCTACCAAGTCCAAAATACGTTTTTGCTCTTCAGTAAGCCCACCACCATAAAAACGACCTCCTTCTTCTTCTTCTTCTTCTTGTCTTTCATATTCTTCATAATCATCTATATAATACTCTTGCTCCTCAACTTCGTCCGATATTCGAACAACCTTTTTCTTTGAACTACCACTGCTTTCTATGGAAGGTCCATCCTCCTGTTCTTCATTATGTAAACGTACGGCTTTTAATACTTCTATATTAGGATTAGCAGAAAGTTTTCGCTTATTCTTTCCACTAGGTATTTTATTCGAAGGGATTTTGAAAAGCTTATCAACATTCATTTTTTGAACGAAAAAGTCATAGTCGGAGACTATGATCTCCCAATAGACGTAAACTCTTAATCATGTGATCTTTTTTTTTGGTTGGGCTAAATCATTGCCCAATCATAATAGATCTATAAGCATGCACGTATAAATTCTCGAGGAATAGAAAATTCGGTTCTGCTTAGCACTAAAGGCAAAGTTTTAAAAAAGCTCAAGTTTCAAGACAGCAATCATGGCGACCAAAGTTCAGAAGATTATGGTCCAACCCATAGTAAGCAATATTTTAAAATACGTGTTAATCGCGCCTTTCAAGTTTTAACTAAACGTTGTTTTAGAATTTGATCTTAATTTTTTTAATACCCCGTTTTTTAGAACTTGATCTTCAAATATCTTCAAAATGTAAGTGTAAAGGCTTTGCTACGCACGTCATGCCTTTCACAGGCTTATAAAATAATCAAATATCTTTGGAATATTTAATGATAAATAATTTTACATGTCTCAGAAAACACGAGTACAAATCTGGTTATACGAACAAGTAGATTTGCGAATTGAAGGTCAAATAATTGTAAGCAGGATTTTGTTATGATCAATCACTATATTGTAATGTATCACTAATTCATTAATGATTTAGGGATTCGACGAATTCATGAATTTAGTACTAGACAATAGTGAAGAAATAAATACCAAGAAAAAAACTCGAAAAACATTGGGTTGATGAGCATTATTGTTTATTTTATTTATAAAAGTTTTATTTTCGAGTAAAACTAATAATGAATTACCATCACTAATTATTATCGTTATAAATTTATTATTATAATTTAGGTCGAATATTATTAAAAGGAGATAATATCACCCTTATCCAGAGCGTTGGTGGCTGATAGAAAGATAAAGTTAGTTTAGTTTAGTTAGGTTTTAAAACCTTTAGATTCCAAATTAAAAACCTAATAATCAGGTTTTTATATAATAAGTTCCAAACCTAAGTTAAACTTGGTTTGGTTCAGACCAAATTTTAAACCCGGTTCTCAATATTTTGCAAGACAAAAATAAAAAATGTATTAATAAAAGTTATCAAACTTTTAAAATATATTATATATATATTGGTCGCCTTAATAACTTAATATTCTAATATTGATTTATTTAATAAATTTTTGACTTTTATAAAGTTAAAGGGATAATATGGCGGGGTTTGTAAAGTGGTAGATCACACAATATCAAAGTTAACACGAGAATCGAATTGATTCAATTGGCCTCATCAGTGGATCGAAAAATATAACATTCGTTCCTAATCACTTGATTACTATGATTTTTTTATTTATGTATAACGAGTGGATCCACCACTTTACCTCCCAAACGATAAAATTATTTGACTCATTATGCAAACACAACTTGTTTTTCTTTCTATTATAGAGTTTAAATAAAATAAATTTTAATGATGTCATAATCCACTCTGCCTTATGTAGTGATTAATCAAAAATATATAAATACACGAGTATGTACGTACGTAACTACAATATTTATTATCTTAAATTTTTAGAGCGTATCTATGGTCTATCAAAAATAATCTCAATATTTTAATTTAATTTATCGCTTATAATGTATGGTAAAAGAAAACTAACAAAATTTTAATATATATATACTATTTTTTTGATCGAAATTTTAATTATGTATTTATAATAAAAAATTTATTTAATTAATCACATAACTACATATAAAAATCAAAATTCATTAATTAATAATTCGCGAAAAAAGAAATGGATTTTTATAATAATTTATAAATATAAACATCTATATAAACAAAAATTGTTATTTTTAACAATATAAAATAATTTTTTTTTTTTTTAAGGTGACCCCTTTGGTCAAGACTATTTATTGTTTAACAGATTACTTTTGCAGTATTAGATCTACATCAACTGTATATATATTTCTATATACATAACCTCATCTTAGTAACTACCTTAAAACTATTTATTCTTGGGGTAAACCTGCTAAAGCCTTCTGTACTTACAATCCAGCTAATTTAGGCTTTGGTAATATAACTTACACTGAGTTTAAAAACAAGTACTTGCAGCTTTTTACTTTTGCTATTGTTACCTACTTCTGTTTTTGTAGAGTTTACTCAAACCTCAGTATTTTCTTTTAAGTTTATCTAATACTTTCCACTTTTA
This sequence comes from Racocetra fulgida, assembly GCA_910592135.1. Classification (NCBI taxonomy): domain Eukaryota; kingdom Fungi; phylum Glomeromycota; class Glomeromycetes; order Diversisporales; family Gigasporaceae; genus Racocetra; species Racocetra fulgida. The sequence goes on along the minus strand of CAJVPZ010003556.1, from coordinate 912 downwards.
GTGCTTTCTAGTTAGTCTTTTCAAACTATCAATTCAGATGGTCTGAAAAGAACACCAGTCTTTTGATATTTACTTTTATAGATTCTTTTTTTTGGTCAATGCTCTGGCAGCCTGGTTGGTAAGATACCTTGCCAAATATCTAATTCTCATTCAGTTATACTAACCTCAAGTATAACCTATTTTAGTAATATCAAAATTTTGTATTATTTCTATACTTGAAACTTGCTAAGCAACAGTGTTAGCATTGGACATATATCTAATGAATTTAAAAAAAATTAGATATATAAAATTTTATATATTAAATCATTTTAAAATTATTAAACATATATCTAATATCAACACTGCTAAACAAACATCTTACTTTCATATCAGACTTTTGGCTTTTTGTAATTCTAAGAACTTATCTTAGGTTTGTATTGATTAAATCAGCTTGTATGTCTTTATATAACTTCTTCATTATATAAATATCTTAAATTCTTTTATTTTTGATATAACATCATTTGATATAATTAAAATTATAAGGGTTTAAGTTTTTCTAACTATGATAATAGTTGTTAAATCTGTTTTTTCCTAAATTTAATTTTTTTTTTTTATATATTGGCAGCCTCGCCGATATTTTTATTAGATCAAAGCATATATATATACATATATTTAAACTATCTAAATTATAGATCTGACATCACTCGGCTTCCTCTATAGGTGCCCAAGTGCGGTCTGCCTCACCGATTAAGGCTATTGCTCATACCGGAGGGCTGCACCAAGCTAGCCGGTGAAACCATAGCAAGATGGTTTCAATTCAAAGAGATTTTTCACTAAACTAAATTGGCAATTTTTTCCTTCTAACCTATTCTCCATTTTATCATGAACTAAAACTAATTTTCTATTAATAAACAATTCTATCTTCCTTCTCAA
>CAJVPZ010003555.1:0-10886 GCA_910592135.1 Racocetra fulgida | reverse complement strand
ATTAGCTAAATTTTCAAATTGGCCTCTTTATATATATAAAAAATAAAATCTGAATTTGGCCACTAAAAATTTTTATTTGCTGCGACTAGGTTGTATGCACTGTAGTAAAATAATGACTCAGATTACTATATAAATTTACTATAATGCAAATGTGACCTACACGAATCTAAAACTTTTTTTTATACTAAGTTAATCAATCACTTTTCTTGCTTAAAAGACTTTTGTAGAGCCTGTCAAGACGCATCTAATGGTGGTTAGGATATCAAAATTGGCCTGGTAGATGCTGAGATATCTTTAAAAAACCTTTTTTTACTATATAAACTTCTTTATAAACAATAGTATTGTTTGCAAAGAAGTTTATATAATAAAAATAATTTTTTAAAGATATCTCAGCGCCCACCAGGCCAATTTTAACATTCTAACCACCATTAGATGCGTCTTGACAGGCTCTACAAAAGTCTCTTAAGCAAGAAAGGTGATTGATTAACTTAGTATAAAAAAAAGTTTTAGATTCGTGTAAGTCACATTCGTATTATAGTAAATTTATATAGTAATCTGAGTTATTATCATAAATTACCAATTAAAAAAAAAAAAAAATTAGCTTAATAATACTTAATATAGCTAATTGCTTGAAAATGCTTTTAAATATAATTACAAGATATCAAATCTAGATATTAAGAAATATAGTATATATTTTGTTATATCAACAAATCAATTTAATAAAAGATATGGGAGTGTAGCAACTTAGTGAAGTGGTCAAGTTGTTAACCCCCAAGTGGCACTCCAGAGTTCAATTCTCACCAACAACGAAAAATCGAATTCTTCTGTACATTGATAACTATTTTAGGTGTTGAGATGTAGATTCTGTAACAATGGTCAGACCAAATAGGTGTAAGGGGTAATAATCGCCTAACGGATGGCTTATCTTACAAGCTTTAATCAGAGAGTAGTACAGACTTAGAAGATCTTGGGGCATTTATGTAATAAAGAAGTTACATGAAGAGATACAAACTAATAAAAGTTGGTGTAAACCTACAATAAATCTCCGGAATCTGTGTAAATCTGTTGGACTTTGTCCCGAATAGAAATCTGCTTGGCAAGTTCTGAGTAGAGAAGTAGTATATACTTTCAACAGTTCTGGAAAGTCTGAGAAAAGAACCAATAAGCTGCAGATCTGGATGAAGAACGGGTGTTTGGTAAGCACTATACCAACCAGGCCACCAGAATCAACTAGAGAAAAAGGGCACAAGCTGATATCTGGGTTAAGCTAGTAGAAAAGTGGATAATATAACTTGTGGACCAAACCAAGCTATCTGAATTAGAAGTTTGGTAAAACAGTAGAAGGGTTTCTGATTGGATGAGTACCAGAGCTGAGGTATGGATAAACTTTATAAGGGCAGAAGTAGGTAATGGTAGTGGCTTCAGTTCACAAGTACTTGTTTTCAGACTAGGTGTAAGTTACTGAAGTTTAGATCAGTCTAAACATGGGTATGGAAAGCTTTAGCAGGTTTACCTTGAGGTCAAAAGACTTCCTAAATGGTAGAGACCGCTTTAAAGCTCTAAGCCAGCATGTAAAAATATGGTGGTACTAAGTATCATCACTTGAATATAAAAGAGTTGGTATATAGGCACAGAGGGTTTAAATAGGTAACCCCTAGTGGGTTGCAGATATGGCATCTAGTGTAGAACCTGATGATAGGCAGACTACTTAAATAGATGCTCAAAAGGCGTAGGTATGGCTAGTTGTATCTAACAAATATGTACAGCCGTCAGATATATCTGATGGTTAAAAATACTACTAATATTTGAATAAAGAGCAGTGTGACAAAGAGGTTACCTTAAAATCAAAAAAAAAATTTTAATAAAAGATATCAACAAAATAACCTAAGTAGAAAAAATATACTATATAAATTTAATTAGTTGATATTTATATGTTATAAAATTCAAAACCTTTTGATCAATATCCTTATACTATAAAAAAATGCAATTTTAATATTTATTTTTGTGAAATTGCTAAAGTGAGTTTACAAAAAATTTTTCTAAGTATAATTTTTAACTAATTAAATCTAAGAATTAGATGTAATATAAAATTAAAACAATTAAATTAAAAAACTTTAATAGATGAATCTTTAGTGAACTGAAGAATAATCATATAGTAGTATAATTTGATACAATTTTATAAGAAATAAACTTTGCTAATAATTAGTAATCATTAATTTTTAATATCAGAGTTGTGGAGTTTGCAGAGTTTGCTTATCTATTCTATAGAACATCCAAAATTACTATAGATACAAAAGAAAAAATTTCTAGTGATTGTTTAAAAAAAACTTTTTTCATACTAAGTTAATCACCTTTGAGTCTTTAAGTAAAGTTGTAGAGCTCATTGAGACAAAAAAAACATTTTACTGTTTATATAAAATTCTTTAAGAACAATATAAAGAATTTTTCAAAGATATCTAATTTGGATGATATAACTACCATAAGATTTATTTTAATAAGCTCTACAACTTTACTTAAAAACTCAAAGGTAATTAATTTAGGAATCTACTATTTCCACTATAGAAAATTACTATTTCCACCATAGTTATACAAGATTTTCTATTTTTAGTTATTTAAAATATTTAAATTTAAAAATATAAATATAAAAAAAATCAATTTTTTTAAAATTAAAGAAGTTTTTATTAAGTTAGGGTTTGTTGAGCTTCTAAATAAAGTTGTAGAGAAGATTTTTCTGATTCTAATGGTGGTTAAATTATCAAAATTAGCTTGGTGGATCTCAAGATATTTGAGGTTAATTTATGTTTGTGCCTTTAACCCTAAATATCTTGGGATTCACCAAGCCAATTTTGATAATCTAACTACTATTAGAACTAGAAAAATCTTCTTTACAACTTTACTTAGAAGTCCAACAAATTTTAACTTAATAAAAACTTCTTTAATTTTAAAAAAATTGATTTTTTATATTAAATCCTTATGTTTATATCTTTAACTCCAAGTATCTTGAGATTTACAAGACCGATTTTAATAATCTAACTACTATTAGAACCAGAAAATTCTTTTCTACAACTTTACTTAGAAGCCTAACAAACCTTAACTTAATAAAAACTTCTTTAATTTTTAAAAAATTAGTTTTAATATTAATTTTATATTATTGGTTAAACTAAAAATAGAAAATCTTGTATAACTATAGTGGAAATAGCAATTTTTCATGATGGAAATAGTAGATCCCTTAATTTAATACAAAAAAAGTTTTTCTTGAACAATTACTAGAAAATTTTTTCTTTTACATCTATAGTGATTTATATATAGAACTACATTATTTTATACTATGATCATTCTTCAGTTCACTAAAGAATCATTAATTAAAATAATACAATAATAAGCTTCATCTTTAGATTAAGAATAAGATTAAAAGAAAATATAACATATCAAATTTTATAAAAAATTTTTTTTATTAGGTGTTGCTAATTTTCATCCTGGGTAATGTTATCTGATTGTATAAAGACCAATCAGATTTCTGGATCTTGTGTAACTAAACCAAAGTAAAGAAAGAAAAAAAATTAAAATTTCTTAATAACAAAATTTAATTATAAAAACTATGCTTTAACTTCTAAGCAAAAGTTTTCAGCATCAAATTTTATATATATTTAGATCCTTTTATTCTTAACCTAAGTTGAACCTAACCCTAATTTTAAATTTATTTAATTTTTAATAAAAATTTTATAATACTGGGTGATATCACTATGGGTGAAAATTAGTTATTCACTTTTTATTAAAATGCAAAGACAAATTTATAAAAGTTAGTGAATTTTTAAAAAGACATGATTTTTACATTATTTCTCTAATTGGCTAAATTCATATACTAGAAAATTTTTTTGTAAATGAGCTACAAAGGTTGCTAAAACCTTATACTTATATGACTTTTCTATATAGATTTCTAATTAAAATTATTAGCCTAAAGAAATCAAAAAATAATAAAAATAAAAAAATATGAAAAATACATAACAGTCTAAACCTGTCTTAGTATATTAATAAAAGATACCAAAAAAAGAATTTTATTTATATACCTGCCCTCACTCTAATACTAAACTAACTCTAACTCTAATTACAATTAAAACTTCAAAAATCATGTTTTTAATAATCTCTCATTTTTGATAAAATTTCTAATAGTAGTAATACAACATTTAATATATTAGTCAACCGATTTGTTACATCTAAATTTTATATATATAAAATTATAGCAAAAACATATAGAATTACTTATAAACTTTGAAGCTGTGATGGTTCTTCCCTTACATATTAACTTTAAATTAAATTTTATGAATAAATACATCATAAAAAGGAGAATAAAATGCTTTCGAAGCTGAATTAAAATTTTGCAATTTTTGTACAATTTAAAAATGTAACTTTGCCAAAAGAAAAAATTTAACAGTTTTAAAGCAAAAAATATATATAAAATTATACTCTGAACAACTCCTGTTAGAGGATCAAAAAGGTTATCTTAGTACAAAAAAAAGTTTTCTATGTTCTAATGTCAAAATTTTCAGTTTTTCTATATAAAACTTTTTTTTCTGCTTAAATAACCTATACTGACCTCTTAAGCAAATTTGTTCAGCATACAATTCTACATATTTTGTGTCTCACCGATTTTGTTTTGTTGAACATTTTACTAAGTGAAAAATTGTATCAAAGGTTACATAAAAATTTTTCATGTAACCTTTAATACAATCTTTCACTTAGTAAAATGTTCAAAAAAACAAAATTGGCAAAACGCAAAATATGTAGAATTGTGTGCTGAACAAATTTGCTTAAGAGGTTAGAATAGGTTATTTAAGCAGAAAAAAAAGTTTTACATAGGAAAACTGAAAATTTTGACATTAGTACATAGAAAACTTTTTTTTGTACTAAGATAACCTTTTTGATCCTCTAATAGGAGTTGTTCAGAGTATAATTTTATATATATTTTTTGCTTTAAAACTGTTAAATTTTTTCTTTTGGCAAAGTTACATTTTTAAATTGTACAAAAATTGCAAAATTTTAATTCAGCTTCGAAAGCATTTTATTCTCCTTTTTATGATGTATTTATTCATAAAATTTAATTTAAAGTTAATATGTAAGGGAAGAAACATCACAGCTTCAAAGTTTATAAGTAATTCTATATGTTTTTGCTATAATTTTATATATAAAATTTAGATACAAATAAGTGTGACAAATCAGGTGACTGATATTTGATGTAATGCATCATAAAACTAAGGCAGTCATGTCAATATGTAATAATACTGAAGTAGTTTTGTCACTAGACAGTGTGGATATAAAATTATTCAAAATGTTATTATCCTTTTTAATAAAAATATTTAGCACTATAATTATATAATTTTAAAAGTAGGATGTACATCTTATCCCTGTATACAGCAAATTTAAAAAAAAAAAAAAAAAAAAAAAAAAAAAAAAAAAGTAGGGTGTACAAATTTCCAATTTTATATAAAATAGATTGTACATCAGCTTTGTGTATATGATATCATATGATTTACATGTAAACATCATATGATTTGACCAATCAGAACTAGCAATTTCTGTGTAACCCCCGAAAAAACATATAGCAACACCAGAAACTTTAATTATATATAAAGTTCAATTTTTTTAAATCAATGTATTTTCGCAACTTCACTATTATAAACAAACTAGTTTAAACTACATATCATATAAATTTGATAAAAATTAACTGAAATGCTAAAAAGTTTAATCAGAAGCAATTTTTTATTTACTATGTAAAAATTCAATGTCCCATGCAGATCATATGAAAAATGATCTACGTACACCCTACCCTTAAATTAATATATTAATTATTGAGAATTGAATATGCCGTGGACATTCTTGACATGCAGACGTTTGGATATTGAACATGACCTAAAAAGTCTTGGACATAGTAGACATGACAACACTGATATACGTTAGCATCACCAGCCATAGACGCTTAGAAATACTCTTTCATAAAAGCATACCGTAAATTCTCGAAATTGCGGGCATGAGCGTTATTTCGAATTTTGGCCCGAATTAAGCTTAATTCGGGCCAAAATTCGAAATAACGCTCATGCCCGCTATTTCGAGAATTTACGTAATCTGCATTGGCAAAATCCTACGTAAACAATTTCAATTATTGATAAACTTAGGTAAATTCAATCTTTTTGGATAAGATTTAAGGATATATAGTACAATCAATTGTTATAACCTGTAAAATTACATATTAAAATAATCCATATATTCTACCAGTCTCTGGTTCTAAATCAACATCAAAGAAACACGGTCTCTGTGATGTTCATAAGTTAAAAATTATTATTATTCACAGTAAATGTAAAAAAACTACAATTTCTAGATATATTAATTACTCACAGTAGGTAATCCAGGCATGGTTTGCATTTCCCCTAACAATGGATATAAAAACCCTGCTCCCACTGATGCTCGAATGTCTCGTACTGGTACTACAAATCCTGTAGGTACACCTTTAAGTTTTGGATCATGTGAAAGAGATAAATGCGTTTTGGCCATGCATATTGGTAAATTCGCAAATCCCTTATTAAATTTATACAAATGCCATATAGTGCAGTTAGAATTAGTCATGTTTTTATTAAATCATGTAGTTAGTTACCTGTTTAGTGTATCTTTCAACTTTTTCAATAGCTTTCTCACTCAACTCTATTCCATCAGCTCCATACATTTCTTTTGCAATAATTTCAATTTTTTCGACGATTGGTTTGTTTACATCATATAAAAACTTAAATTCTCGCTTCTCTGTTTTATCGGTTGTCGCCTTAATGATCGCTTTCCCCAACTCGATTGCACCTTCTCCTCCCAATGCCCAGTGTGCCGCTGGTATCGCGTCATTTGCACCTGCTTCTATTGCAATCTTACGAATTAATTCGTGTTCAGCTCGTGTATCAGATCTATTTCCAAATATGATAATGGTAAAAAATCGAGTTTATAAATAAAGACAACTAAAATTGAATTATTGCATTATGGTGGCTTACGTGAATTTATTAATAGCAACTACAACTGGCAAACCATATTTTTTTGCATTTTTGATATGCTTAACAAGATTAACACATCCTTTTTCCAATAATTCAAGATTTTCGCTTAAATAAGTTTCATGTAATGGATTCCCAGGCGTAACCTGCAAAAATAAAAAATTTACAATATCAATAATGTACTCTATTAACATATCACCGTATAGCGCGCATTATAGTACTACCAGTGAAAAGTATCCCAAACCAGGTACTATATTAGTAATGTAACCTATATATATATATATTTATACCAGAAGTACTAAGTGTGCCATAAGGTACTTTAAATCAAAATACATATTTACAGTACTCACTTCAGGCCCACCGCCATGCATTTTCAAAGCTCTAACTGTAGAAACTATAACAACACAATCAGGTATCAACCCTGATAGTCTGCATTTGATATTGAAGAATTTTTCCATTCCAATATCAGCCCCAAATCCCGCTTCTGTTATCACATAACCTTCTTCGCTTCCTTCCACTGGATTTCCTTCCGCATCGCACTCAACTCCCGCCAACTTAAGTGCAATCTTATCTGCTAATATAGAACTATTTCCGTGTGCAATATTTGCAAATGGACCAGTATGAACAAACACGGGTGTTCCTTCTAACGTCTGCATAAGGTTTGGTTTGATCGCATCTTTCATTAATACTGTTAATGCACCTCCTATCCCAAGGTCATCTGCAGTTATAGAAGAATCACCAGCTTTATTCGTAGCCACTACCATTCTACCCAATCTTTCTCGCAAGTCTTCAAGAGACGTACTTAACGCAAGAACTGCCATACATTCGGAGGCAACCGAAATGTCAAACCCTGTCGAACGCGTTTGACCTTTTTCTGTGGAATTTTGTCCTATAGTAATGCGTCGTAAGAATCGATCATTTGTGTCAATTACTCTTTGCCTATATCATTTTAGTATCCAATCAATATAGTATTAATATATTACTAGATAAGTGGAAGACATTTAAAGTCCGAAGGAATTTGATTGGCTAATTAAACTAAGGAATCAGTCCGATCAACCAATCAAAATCAGCATGCTACCTCTGCATGTAATGTCCTTCGGACAATAATGTATATATAACAAACCATGTAATTGTCTCAGGGTCAATGTCTAGCCTAACAAACTTGCTAATCTCTTCAGGGGTTAAATCATTAGGATCGGTCTTATCAATTCCAAGCTTTTGTAATCGCTTCAACATTACAGGGGCAAAGACACGAATACCATTTTTAGCTGGGCATAAGCGATTGAAAAGAGCCTAAATAATGGAATATATAAATATTAAAAAAGAAAAAGGTAAATTGTCAAATTCAATACACAAATTAATTTTTATATTACTTTATCTGTCTGAGTGTTTTCATGAAACATCCGTGCGTCAATTGCAGCGGCTAAGAAAGAATTAGAATTCGTTAAATTTAGTTGTTAAATAGACATGGGTAAGATAAGCATAAAACTACCTAACAGGTTGTTTGCTGCGGTAACAGCATGTATATCTCCTGTTAAATGTAAATTGAATTCGTCCATTGGTATGACTTGAGCATATCCACCACCAGCTGCTCCTCCTTTGATGCCAAATGTCGGTCCTTGTGAAGGTTGCCTAACACATGCGAATGAAAGCTTTCCCAAGTGCGCACCCAATGCTTGTGCTATACCAACGGTAGTTGTAGATTTGCCTTCACCTAATGGTGTTGGCGTTATTCTACAAACATTACAATAATGTAATTAATGATATTAACAACTAAACTTAATAAGTGAGATAACTTGCAACTTCCAAACACATACCCTGTTACAACAACATATTTGCCATTTTTTCGCGATTTCAATCTTTCAATAACTGAAAGACTTACTTTGGCTTTGTATTGCCCATATAAGTCAAACTAAAAAGGACCAATTTAATACCTAATTACAATACGAATTATTTTTTAATATAATAAAAGTCTTACCTCATTCGGGGTCAGTCCCAATTCTTCAGCCAGAACTTTAATATGTTTAGGTGTTTGTGAAGTTGCAATATCGATATCGCTTGGGACAGGTACAACTCGCTTCAAGGCCAACGTGGATATCTTACGTTCGTTACTTTCTTTCAGAAACCTTTTAGCACTTTCCACTGTGTTTTGTAACAACATTGCAACTGTCATTGGACCTACACCACCAGGAACTGGCGTTATGTATGATGCTACTGCAGAGGCGGATGAAAATTCTACATCGCCTACCCATCGAATGCCTGTTTTTTTTGTGGAATCTAATAAATAGATTAATGATTAGTCAACAAGTCAGATAATTATAGAGAACAAATTTTTAACTACCTTTAATCGCATTGGTTCCAACATCAATGACCACTGTGCCAGGACTTATCCAATCGCCCTTTATGAACTCTGCTTTTCCAATAGCCACCACTAGGATTTCAGCTGTTTTGACCTAGATTAAAGATTTTGACCATTGTCAATTATAAATAAACAGAAGTAATGTTTGATACGCAAAAGAAAGATGCATACAATCTCAGGAAGGTTTGCCGTCATTGAATGACACAATGTAACCGTAGCATTTCTTTTTTGTAGGAGTGTAAACATGGGAAATCCCTAGGAGTGCAAATATTTAAAAAAGAATCATGAAATGTTCTGCTATATATAAACTGTAATAGCAAAAAAATAATGTTTACCACAATATCACTACGGCCGACCACAACGGTGCGCTTACTTGAAATAATAATTCCTAATGTCGATATATAATGATTCCATTGATTGACATGAACTAATGGCAATTCATTGTAAATGGTATATATAATTCATACCAGTTTGATTCAATAATTCGATGATTCCTTTGGGAGTGCATGGTAAAAATAAAGGATCGCAATTTCTTTTGGCCAACCTTCCGATATTATATGCATGAAATCTAAAGTGATTTAAAAAGCCAGTCAATAAAATAAAATTCCTGCTATACAAAAGCAAGCATATAACGATGTAGGACTAGATTACCCATCAACATCTTTTTTTGGATCAATAGCTTCAATAATACATCTTTCATTGATATGTTCCGGTAAAGGAAGCTGAACCAACACGCCATGAATAGATGGATCATAGTTTAATTCATGAACCAATCTCAAAAGCTATTTGTGATAACTTCATATTAGTACGTAACAATTGGGCACAATGAAATTAAAGAGATATAAAGTTGGCACCTCGTCCGCTGTAATTGATTCGTTTTTTTTTTGTAAAATAAAATCAATTCCAGCCTAGAAGAATATCAAGTCTGATTATTGCAACATATATCGAACTATGATCATCGATCACGTGAATGATGAATTACTGTACCTCTTTGGCGGCTTGTTCTTTCTGTCTCACATATGCAGCAGAATCTTCCCTATTTCCAACTTGAACAATTGCAAGTCGAGGATTAAAACTAGGATATCTTCGTTTCAATTGATAAACTTCATCGCAAATTTTTTCTCGGATGGACCTACATTTTTCAAATTCGTATTGGAACCGTAAGGTCTATTATTTTCATTATATTCGGTCACGATAATTTATGATATATTCGTTACATTTACTTTGCGATAGTTTTTCCGTTTATAATCTTCGCCATATTCTTATACCTATGTATGAATTTCTCTGACCTATTTATATTAACCACAACGGCAACACTGATAACCCTTTTTTGGTTTTGTATAAACGTAAATGAATAATTTCGTGAAATTTTGAACACATACAACAATATCATAACTTTTTGAATTAACGTCAATACTTTGATTGGTTGGGCTCAGAAACAGTTTAGTGTGTACAGGCACCGTTAAAAATCTGCCGACGATTATCATACCAGAAAAAGTAAAACC
>CAJVPZ010003554.1:0-10890 GCA_910592135.1 Racocetra fulgida | reverse complement strand
ATAATTCTGGTCAAACTTGCAGATCATTTGATCACATTTAAGATTGTTTTGTAACGCATATGGGCGGATTGAACGCATTTTCATTAATGTGATATTTTCGAATTGCATATCAATTTTGTGATTGTCCTGAATTTAAACCAATCAAGTTTTTATTTTGATTTCCTTTTTTGGATTTGCAAGGTTTCCGCGAGGTGATCTAAAAAGGAAATAACTATAAACCGAGCCGAATAATGCTGGCTACTGGGCAAAATTATTGTTTTTTTTGATTTTGTCACATTTCAAATGATCATCATATACGTCAAATCCGCCCATATGATTTAGCACTCTTGGCATTAATGTTACATTTCCGCTTAATATCACATGATGCTAAATTACAGGGGTTAACAACACCAAAATTGGTTTCTTATGTAGAATTTCGAGAAATAAGCGATTACATTTGTTTTGAATTTTCTTGATCGTGTTACGTGAAATCTGATTCGTAGTTCAGTAAATCTGCGCCACAAACCTAGCACACATTCAAGGAGTGCGGTGGAAATAGCAATTTTCATTGTGAAAACAGGCTATTTATGCAATTATACGTATAAGATGGACACTATACAATCATCTCTTTATAATCACCATTTTTGCTTGTAACAAATAAAAAAATTTTAAATATTAAACTTCAAAATTTGTATTTATATATTTGTAATACAATTTTGAATTCAAAATCAAATTTAGGGAACAGGAGGAACTGTCAATGTTACACGACTGATCCTTCACCCGATGTGCAACATATAAAAAAATTATTTTACAATACCAGATCATTCCGTTAGTACATGTTATGATTATAACACCATTTTATTATAATAAAAATAGTGTGGGATTATGATCATAACATGTACTACGTAGCGGAATGATCTGGTATGGTAAAATAACTTTTTTATATGTTGCACATCGGGTGAAGGATCAGTCGTGTAACATCGACGGTTTCTCTGTTAATTTAGGGTTTTTGATATAACAAATACCTTAAAAAAGCGAAATATTTATAGAAATAACGAAACATTGTGTAACACACTTCAAATATATAAATTCTTGTATCGGAAGCACATTATGTAAACCGAAAATTTTATAAAATTGTATATATAAGTTCGTATACCGAAATATAGATAATCCAAATCCTCGTTATGTCGAGGTTACATTGTAGTAAAATTAGTAAATATGCAAGACAAAGTTGCACGATATATGAGATATATGCTAGGTTTATCTCGCGCGAAGCACATTTCTAATGTCAACCCATTTTTAATTGTTAATTAAAACATTTGGAACTCTTGTATATAAACATGTCTTAATTAAATCATCCGATAGCAATAACGATAACTATTAGCATTTTTGTGTAACATGATTGTCTATTTACAATTGCAACGGAATATTAAGCTTTATCATTATTGTTACATAATTTTATGGAGAATCAAATTAGTGATTGATCGAATCTTGGCTTGTGAGAACAGTTGAACAAGTTAAATGCTTAGAACATTGTAATCATTGTACGTATCGATCTCTAATTTGATGAAAAAATCAAATAGCAAGTTGCAGTCTTGATGTTTCATAAGCCACATTTGATACTTGATTTTCATGTGACTTGAGTATATTAAGTCCATTTTACTTTTGGTTTTTGACAAAGCCACGAATTTCATAAGTAGCATAAAGTGGTATCGAAAAATGAACCAATGTTCTGAATAGACACCATAGTCGCCTTCCAAATAATTTAGTATAAATAAGATGATAACGATGATCATTTTTGCAAGATAGAAATTTTTTTATGAATCTTTTTTTTTTTTTTTTTTTTTTTATCGATTGAATAATCGATGGGTTTCTTTTCGATAACTCAACAATTGACTATTTGGTTATTATTAATAGTCCCAACAATAGTTGCTCATGAACATGATGAGAATTTAACAGGTGATATCGGAGCAACAGATGATCCAATCGATGGAACCCTTTGGGTTCATATAATATTCATGTCTTTAGCCTTTGGCATTATATTTCCAACTGGTATGTGGTACTTACTATCAATAGGATCATCTAAACTTTTTAATTAAAAGTTACCGTTATCAGTTAAATTGACATTCTTTAAATGTTCACTTTGTTACACGAAAGGCATGGTATTAGGCCTTTCCCGTTCTCGTTACCATGTTGGCGTACAAGTTATCGGTACCTTCGTAGCTACATTAGGTTACTTTCTTGGCCACGCTCACAAAGGTCGTCAATTTGCCAGCGACACAGCACATTCTTCGAATGCTACCTACGTTATGCTTATACTAATGGTACAAGTTTGTCTTGGTTTATATCTGAAATGCCATCTTGAAGATGGTGCACATCAGTGGATTAGGCCTATGAGTGTTAAGTTTCACAGAGTGATTGGTGTTTGTATGCCAGTTGTTGGATATATACAAATTGTTTTGGGTGTTATTACTGCTACTGGATGGTGTAGGTAAGTTAAGAGAGAATGAAAAGGATCAAGTCTTTTTTTTATACATTAATTCACAGTTTTATTTTAATTCAACAGGGGAAACAAACTGGGTCAATGTCTCGCACATTTTATCATGGTAATTTATATATAATCCAATTTTAGATTGATTAATCTTTTTTAATAAATAAATAAATAATCGCTTGATGTATATGTTATAGGGCTCTTCGTTTATGGCACATGGAATATTATTAATACTCGTCATGAGATTTTCTACAGAATGGTTACGTCGTAAAGGAAAATCACAAGATTATTATGATAGTTGGGTTATTATGATTTGGGGATTTATAAATACGTTTATGGAACATAGGTAAATTTCTTTTCTGAAATTAGAATGATGTTTAAAATTTTCTTTCTAATAATTTCTAATGTCAATAATGTTTTTAGATGGGGCACAGTAAGTATTTGATAATGTATTTGACAATGTAAATGGTGAACGATATCAATAAATTTATTAACATTTTTTTCATAAAGAGTTGGACTTCCGGTGATGTACAAGTATGCATTGATCCAAATTTTTTTTTACAGACATTTATGACGTTGCAATTTTTACAGACATTTATGACTTAGCAATTTTCATTTCCATTTAACCATTATCTATTATACAAATTAGCATACACTTGTAGGCATAATGTGGTGGTCAGGAGGTTTACTCGGTATTTACCTATCCCGTAAAAACGCAACACGAAATTTAATTCCATCGTTAATAATAATATTAACCGGCTACATCCTGAGTCAACAAGCTCAACAATTAGACATATCATCAGAAATTCACAGACTGTTTGGATTTACTCTAATGGGTGCAGGTGTTGCAAGATTGATAGAAGTTTGTTTTTTGGTGGTAGAGAAACCAATTACGCCATTCAGGAGTTTGTGTCCTTTTGTAAGTTTTTTTGAATAACAATATTGATTTGATTTGACATTATTCTCTAAAGTTTAATATATATATATATATATATTTTTTTTTTTTTAATTAGCTATTGATAGTTTCCGGTCTTCTCTTTATGGGTGTACACGAAGACCAAATTCTATATCTTTCTACAAATGGCATCGATGCATTTTCATATGCACTTATTCAAATCACGATAGCATTCTTTGTATTTTTTGTTGTAAATTTAATGGTTGATTTATATTGGATGTCGGGTAAGAATGATGGGGAACCTAAATATGAGATTATTGGTGATGTAACGAATGAAAATTCTTGTGACAATTCAAGAGGCAATAAAGAAAAAGATGAACCAAGCAGAAATGTTTTAGAAGGTAGGAATGGAATGGATGGAGGTGATGGAGGTCTAGGAAGATTTCCAAGTGGAAATTCGAGTTTCATAGATGGTGGACATATATCAGTAAATTTGAACGATGGAACGATGAGAGATAACATTGATAATATGGAAAGTGATGATGATGGTCGGGATGGTGAAATTGAAAAAAAATCTGATGGATTTGTGGTAAATTATTTATTGGTTAGTCAACATGCGGATGAGAGATCACAAGACGGCAGGTCAGATGAAATGTAAATTGAGAATGTATCGTTATACGTGGAATATATTTCCTAGGAAATCATTTTTTAAATTTAAATTATAACAAACGTAACACAATATGTTTTTACTAGTGCATAACAAGTTTGACAGGCATGGGCCATGCAGCAATGTTTTAATATTTCTTTTAATTTTACTAAATGGATTTATGTAAATCAAAAAACAAAAAAAGATTTAGTCATTGATAATAATTGAATTATTTAACAATATCTAAAATTTGGTGCAAATTTGTTTAGGCAAATAGTAAAGTTAATATTCAAAATACTAGAATAATTATAGGTTAGCTAGATGTATGTAGGAATAAACGCTGACATTGTGTGGTAACAGATTATTGATACGTACGTACAGTACGTACATACACGAGTACGTACATCAATATCCTTTAGAAAACACGTTGCTATGTAGAATTTCCCCACAAAATGTGTTTCGGTTCTAAATGTAGTTTGTTCCTTTTCAGGTAAGTCACAACCTTAAGTAAGCACCTAAAAATTAAAATAACATTACGTATTCGATCTAACTCAATAAGGAAATAAAGTATGCCGAAATAATAATCCATAAAAGTAAATGTTCATTGTAGTTTCCATAATGATCTATTTTACTCCCTGCACTAAGACTCTATTGTTGGTAGAAAGTGGCTGGTGCATATAGAGGATATGCATAGAATGAAACATATTGTTCTAGTTGATGTGGAATTTCGGTCGAGAAATTCCCTTATTCTTAGTGATGCCATCCTACATTAGCCATTTTAATAAAATTATATTAATTGGTAAATTTGCGCTTTGCGTAAACAATATTTGATAAACAATTGCATATAATTCAATATACGTATTCAATATTCGTATTCAATATACGTATTCAATATGTGATTGATATATGCGTGGTCACTTGGATTGTATTACGGTAAATGCTAAAGGGAAAATATAATAGGCGAATTCGATCGTGATGTATATATGTCAACGTCTCATTGAGTGTTACTATTTATGTTTTAAACGCATTGATAAACAATGTCATGTCGGTTGATATCACAACTGTTATTTAAAACGGATTTGTGGCAATATGGATATGATAATACCCGTTTTATTTATAGATTACTATGCATCAATGTCACACATGAGTATTAATATATAATCATATTTTTTTTTACATTTTTTTTAAACGTAATGTCTAATTCAGAATGGGAACAATTGACGCCTAAAATGTTGTCCGAATTTGGCAGCAAATATTATTAAACAAATTTTAATACTTTTGTTCAATAAACTTTTTTTCTATAAATACTTCATCAATCTCTCTCCCAAAAATTACAAGTTCGAAAAATATTTTTTGTATTTTTTTTTTGTTCTTTAAAAAAAAAAAAAAAAAAAAGGTATTAACGATTTTTCGAAGATGTCAGACAATCCATTAATGAAATTCATGATAAACCTTTTCCAAGTTAAGAAACCGTTAATGGTACCAACCCTTCCTACCGAATGTATGTATCAAGTATTTCAACACCTCGTTGATCAAGGAGAAGCGTTGCACCCATTTTTACTCATAAACCGTTATTGGTGTCGCAACGTAATCCCTTTCTTATGGGCTCGTCCATTTGATAATTTTACTCTTGAGAACCCTGAAAATATGTACAAGATCATGTTAGTTTACCTTTCATCACTCAATGATGCCGAAAAAGCTGACCTTAAGGATCTATTAATTAAAAATTCTTATGACGCCGAATTTATATCGGAATTATTAAACCAAAAAAAACCATTATTCAATTATCCTATGATGTTACAAGAACTTTCAATTGTGAAATTGGAGATGGCTGTACAATCTTGGATTCACAGATGCGCTATTGAATTCGGTTGTCAAATGAATCAAATGGACGAACAATTAAGCTTAATGACTTCAATTTTGTGTAAATTATTTTTAAGAAATTCGGTAAATTTAAGGTGTTTTAGGGTTGATAAAATTCCAAGCCATGATGACATTCCAGAGCTTTCTCCTCTTCTTGAAATCACTCCGACTCTCGGATTTACAGGATTATCAAATATTACAAAGCTCGAAATTGATTATTTCCAACAACCCATGTTGAAAAACACTATAAATTTAATGAAAACAATTCCAAAATTATGTAGAAGAATTCAAACTTTGAATATCAAGCTCCCGATGTTCGAAAGTAATCCTGATGTCGTAGAAGCAATAGTATCAATTATAACTACTCAGAATAGATTAAGAGAATTTAGTCTAGAGGGTGTGGAAAATGAAAATGATTCCCAAGTTATCATTCATGCATTACAATCCCAAGTTCGTTCATTAACCTCCGTAGAAATAGACAGAGTCAACATCACGACATTGTCACTGTACGCTTTGGCTAAATGTACGAATTTGGAAAATCTTAAAATATCAAATTGTCGAAAACTCACGGTCCAAGACATGACTAATACTGTAACTACGACTCCCTCGACCGTTGATGAATTGTGGAATTTAATCAAATTTGAGAATTTAAAGAAATTACATATTACAAAATTACAAAGGAATGCCATAATTTATTCCTTGATAATTCAAGCTGCTGGAAAGTCATCCTTACGGGAATTAACAATGGACATAATAACGCAGGATACGATTAATTCTATGATCGAGAATTGTTCAAATATCACACATCTTACTCTCGTGGATTATTGTCCGTCCCTTCATGACCATTTGTTAAGCTCTTTATTCCAAACATTACAAAACGTCACTCACTTAACCATTCAAACACCATCAAAATCTCATCCTATTTTGGCGTCCGAATCCACTATCATTTCAGGAAAATCGCTTCCATCTTCGCTCACATATTTAAGACTTCAATGTGGATTTAAATTAGATGCATTGTTAAGTGATTGTAAAGCGAAATTAAAAGTATTGATTGTTGACGTTGTTAAAACTTTGTATATGGATATGAAGGTGATTTCAGGTTTTATTAAAGGACAAGCAGGGTCTTCGGTAAAGTATCTTGGAGTTGGAATTGGAGGTGAAGCCAGATGGAATGGCAAAGTGGTAAAAGAGTTGGAAGAGTTGAAAGAAAATTTTGGTGTCTGCGTTATTCCTTGGTACGAATTTGAAAAATGGTAGAGTTCTAGTTACTCACCAAATTATGAATTTTGAAAAATTTTTTTTTATATGACATTTTTATTAAGACACAATTACTAAACAAAAAAAAAAAAAACATACGAAAATTTTAAATCATTAAAAAAAAACCCCCACCAAAAACCTAAGAATATCCTTATAAAAAAAAATATCCCCTCACACTTAAACTATCAAAAAAAAAAAAAGGAAGAAAAAAACATAAGAATATTTAAAAATCAAAAAAAAAAAAACAATTGTATATATTTTTTCTTAAATTTGTATTATTATCCTTCAAAAGTATGTAAATAATATTTCATTTTTATTATCGTGTCTAAAATAAAAAAAAAAAACAATTTTTCTTTGAAAACGCAGTTCGTTTACACAATGATGTCTCATTAATGAAGATTTGGTTAAATAAGTAATTGAGTAATTTCAGAAGATATTCGAAAGCACATTCAATACTAACGAATCATACTTAGGAAATCATTGTGTCGAATAAATTGATAAAATTAAATGAAATTGGTTATCATTAATAAATTATCGTAAAAATAAATAAGATTTAAAGATATTTTATTTATTTTTTTTGTCCACCGATACTTTATTAAAAGAATTATATATTAATTTATAAAAGTAGTTATTTAATTTACAAGTTTGATATCCTGGTTGTTTCAAAGATGTTTAGATGTAATCTGTTTACTGGTTAAGAAATTATTTTATACTAGAAAGTTGTATCAGTAATATTACTATATCATAGCCTCAAGTTATTACCATCTACTATATTGGTTTTCTATTTTATCCAGAAATTGTTTTGCAATTACACATCCTTTTGACCCAGTGTCAATAAGGACATTAACTTTATGGCCAAAGATTTGAGTAGTGGAGAATAGAGCATCTTGTACAATATCTTTTGATTCTTCTTGTTTTAAGCTATGGTTTAATCCTCTAATTTCAATAATTTCATCATTATCATCCTCTAATTTCAATAATTTCATCATCATTATCATCCTCTAATTTCAATAATTTCATCATCATTATCATCTTCTAACCAGATATTATTAATATCATTTTCTTCATTAAGGTTATTAGTTCTAATATTTATATTGTTTTTATTAATTATATTGTTTTTATTATCATCGTGAAAACTATTATAATAATTAATATTTTTTATTTTTAGATTTTGTAATTGTTCTATTGGTGAGAGCTTTAATTTACTAACATGTTTACCTTCAAGAGATGTCTTTTCTAGTTTAAAAAGTTTATCTTCTTATTGGCAAAACTATTATCATTATTATTCTGGGTATTGATATAATTTTTATAATAATTTAAGAAATTTTGCTTTTGATTATTGTTATTATTTCCAAGTTGTAGATTGTTGTTATTATTGTTGTTGTTTAGAAGATTCATTTGTTGATTATTATTATTGTTAGATGGTCTGAAATTATCAATGTTGTTGTAGTTAGGAGGTCTGTTATTATTTTAGTTTTGATAATTATTGTTAAAATTTCTGTTAGATTGATAATTGTTATTGTTGTTTCTTTAGTTTTTGTTTATTTAGTGGTTTCTTGCTATATAGCTAACTCTATTACAATTATTACTAGTAGGAGTTTGATATTCATATGCAAAATGTTTAGGATGTTGACAATAGTGGCAAGCATTATTGTTATTATTATTTTTTGGTTTGTTATTACTTTGTTGTCAATTATTACTATTATTTTGTTGATTGTTTCTATTATTTAAACTATTATTCTAATTATTTTGACTATTATTATTATTATTGGTAGATTGTTGAGAGATGTTTGCATTAATAGGCTTTAATTATTTAATAGTTTTAGTCAAAAACTCCTTGGTTTGAGCAGCTATTAAAGCTTTAATATTTGTTTTAGAAGTAAAAGCAATATTATTGAAAAATTGTAACTGATATAAGGCAAGCAATAATGAATAGACTAAGAGAGTATTGTCTTTTGAATAGGTTACTTCTATAGCTTTAGCTTTTTCAACAGTCTCAGATAGGTCTTCTGATATAGCAAATTCAACTAGAATATAGAATTCAGAATATAAACATCTATAAATTGTTTTTTCTATTCTTGTCAAGATATCTATTATTTGGATCTACTTTTTATCATAATTTTTCTAATATAAAGAAATATAATTCAATAGTTTCACCAAGTTTTTACTTTTTGTTCTTTAAAGCATAAAACTATTGAGTAATTTGGTGTAAACTTCTGAATTATTTTTCGAATTGATATTTAAATGATTAATTATTCAGAGTGAAGCAGAGAACTTATATATTTATGTGCTTTGATGACTAAAACTATAATTTTGATGCATCTATAATAAAATCAAAAATGTAGTTTTAGCATTTTCCATTTGTAATGCCTCTAAAAATTTTGATCTGTGATATACATAATCAGATTTTTCAGAGGTTATAGCATTAATTAAATGCTGTTATAAGCTCTGAATTTATACTAGTTTCCAGTTCTTAGTTTATATTATAAATAGTAAAATGATTATTTCAATTAGTAAAAGCTGTTTTAATATAATTAAATTAAGTGAAGGCTGTTTCTTTAGATAGTTAGCTACTATATTTAGATTTTTTTGGTTGTTAATATTATTTGCTTGAGCTGAGTAAAGTTTTTTATAGTTTATAAAAATTTTTATATGCTTTTTATATATAAATTTTATTGAAAATAAAATTAAAAGCCAGATTGCTAGGTAATTTTTCAAATTTTATCTTATAAAAACTAAAAAATTAACTTTGTATAATCTAAAAAAATTAAACAAATAAAAAATATCTTTATTTATAAAATAATCAATATATTTAAATCATATTTAATATAATAAAAACAAATAATAAAGAATAGTATATATATATATTTAATATATAATAAAATTCTAAATTGATTCAATTTGTTAGAAGATTTGAACTTAATATAATGCATAAATTTAATTGACTTAAAATATTATTTGATTAGTTAAAAATTTAACTATATATAGATGCCTATATGAGTATATAAAAAAATTCATACCTGTAAGCATGTCTAAAGAGCATGTCTATGAGGCATTTCTGTGTTCTTATATCTCTTACTTTAGTTTAAATAAATAATCCTCTAATCAGATTATAGGTATAGTATCTAGTATAGTTCTTACAGTATAATACTAATATGCAAACTATTTAAATAGCCAATCAAAAGTTGTATATATAGCTAGTTGTACTCGTTAAATATATATACAGTATAGTATATACTATACTATAAAAGTTAAATAATAATCGAATAAAAAGAAAGTGACTAAAAGAGCATCTTAACATCAAAAAAAAATAGAAATGTAAGTTAAAAGATATTTAATATAGTAGTACTATATAACAGTACAAATTTAGATAAGATACCAAATTTTAATTATATATATAGTTAATATAAACTTGCAAAATTTAATTTTATAAATAACTTTTTGATAATTAAAATTAGGATAAATGCTAGTATTATTTTTTTTTTATATTAAGATTTATAGAAAAAGTAATTTAGATTTTATAAATTTTTATTTACAAATTATATATACTATTATAATTTTTATATTTTTGTTTTAATTTATTCTATTTTATTTTTTTATTTTTAATTTTGCTATATATATGATGGTAGTTACAATTTTTATATCAAGATGATACTATTTTAACTATTTATATATCTTGTATAAACATCTCTCAACAATCTACCAATAATAATAATAATAGTCAAAATAATTAGAATAATAGTTTAAATAATAGAAACA
>CAJVPZ010003553.1:0-10891 GCA_910592135.1 Racocetra fulgida | reverse complement strand
CATATAGTACCCCCTGGAATAGTATCCCCTTTTTTTTTTTACAACGATTTGTGGTCAAGTTTGGGTTGGGGCCTTTCACTGACAATCATTTTCTCGACATATTAATTCACCGATAATCCTTTTGCCAACAATCTTTTTGCCTACAAAATCATTTCACAGACAGTTATTCAACTGACATATTTCCGGGTGATGTAACCTGCTTTTTTTTCGGTAAACGAAGTTTAGAAACTTGTGCCCTGCCAACAATCCTTTTTGCCTACATAATCATTTCACTAATAGTCATTTAACTGACAGTTATTTAACCGACAGTTATTTCACCGACTGTAATTTCACCAAAAATCATTATTATTACGTATTTTGTCACACTAGGTAGCTGCGCGACTTCATCGCGCGAAACCAGGAACGGAAGAAATTGATAGTAATTAGACTTGAATGTTTAATCTGATAAAGAAAAGGTGTTACTTTGGATGCGAAGTTTCAATATGTATTCACACTTTGCTTCGCCATATGCATATATACAAGATTTTGCGGACGCATATCATTTAATTTGCCGTATAACCATACACTTCATGAAATTTTTAATATCACTCCATTCCTGGTATGATCAACAAGTTCATGGCAAGTGATAAAGGGCAGGTGCAAAAGACAATGTGGTACAAATAAGGTCACGCTGATCAAGGGTATTTGATTTTGCGTAAGTACATCATTTATTCCGTCGGTAAAGCCATACACTTCGTGATTTCATTACCCTGTTCCTGGTACTGTACTTGGAAAGAAAAATACAATTTATAAGTTTTGACACTGCAATAAATCTTAAAATAATGAACTTGTAACTGATGTTTATTTGTAGATGTATCAATGATCTGCACACTTGCCAACGTTCTTTTTAATGGTTCTTTTTCTTTTGACAGATTACAGATATTATGGCGAATATGCATTTACAACAATAATAAAATATAATTGCTTTTTTTATAAATTTAGTATAGATGTAATCTCATAAGTAATATATTACAATTTATAAAAATTAAATTTCAATTAGAAGATCTAATAATTAAAGCTCTGGCTGAAGAAACATCGCAGTTAAAATTATTTACATCACATGCATGACTTACTGCAATAGATAACCAAATTTGAAATCACAGAAGTGTGACAAAATACATAATAATAATGATTTTTGGTGAAATTACTGTCGGTGAAATGAAATGATTATGTAGGCAAAAAGGATTGTCAGCAAATAGGGATGTCGGGACAATAACAATTTCGGTTGAATGACTGTTCAGTGAAATGATTCTGTAGGCAAAAGGATTGTCGGCAAATTAGGATGTTGGGAAAATGATCATTCGATAAAGGGATTATCGGTAAAGGGATTATCAGTGAATTAAAATGTCGAAAAAATGTTTGTCGATGAAATGCCAAACACGTCCCATGTTCATAATTAATAGTGCGATATTTTCCATCTCTTGATATTTGGGGGTATTATTCAATCTAGACCGGCTTTTTTGTATAATACCTTGGCTCAACTCTCTCACATGTTTTTTGTCAGGGGAAATTTACAACTAGTTAGTACATTATTAGCTCAGTAAATTAGGCCACACAAATTTAATATATTGGTTTTCATAACATGAAACTTTTAAACAGACCCGGCCGGCCGGCTTTTTTTTTTAAATTTCATATATAAAAATTTATAAAATTTTTTTAAAAAATTTTTAAAATACCCACCGGTTATTAAAACATACAAAAATTTTTTTTTACTAATTTTCAAATTTTGACCCGTCCGGGTTATGAAAACTAATTAATTAAGTTTGCATGGCCTTATTAAGAAAAATATCCTGAATTTTTTTTATTATGTATACATATATATCGGGAAAGTATTTTAATAGCTTTTAAGCATAGCTGGGATATTACAATTTAATAACAACCCGAGTTGTTATTACAACAATTTAGAATTTACATTGAAGTTTTTACGATTTAAAAAAACTAGAAAATTTTAACTTACCAATTAGTACCGTTAAAGTTTAAACCATCAATGTGAAACCCTGAGCATTAATTGGACATAGCTGCCGCACCAATTTTGTCACAGATGATTCTTGATTTTAATTGGCTAACGGCTGTGATCTACAAAATTTTGGCCCGCATTATATAATTGTTTACATGATTTTGGCCGGAATTAACTTTTTAACTTTTCATTCCCAAAATAGAAATTTTTAGAGAAATAGGCCCGCATAATGGTAAAATTAGCTCAGGAATATTTTTCACTTAATGTCGGCTGTGGTTTCATTAGTAAAATTTTGAGTAACTTTGGCCTAAATTATTGATCATCGCTCATAGCCAATCAAAATCAAAAATCATCTGTGACAAAATTGGGCGGCAGCTAGGTTCAATCTGAGCATTATCATCTGCGGAATTATAAAGGAGTAAATGGAGATCTTGATCATTTCGGGCAAGTGAATTTGCCTGATCTTCATTATTAATTTCGTATTCATTGTTGATTTCCTTTTCACGGTTAACTTCATAGTTATCATTATACTTGTAAACATAAAATTTTATAGATTAATATAATATGATAAACATAAACTAATATACTGTATAATATATATATGGACCTTTTGTATACTAGGTGGTATTATAAGTTTGGCAATATTAACTCGTTGATGGGTTTTCAATTTTTTTACGAATATTAGGTGTATTGCCATAAAGTAGAATTAAAATCAGATACCTTTATAAAAGAACGTTTCATTTTTCATTTTCATTTTTTTTTTAGTATTGATATTTTTAAAAGAGAAGGGTTATTTGGATTCTATATTTGAATTATTAATTTAACATCATTTTATATAAAAGCTTAATATGTATGAGCTAATGACGTATTTTTTCATATGAGAGGTCAGGGTATTAATTAATAATATTTTGGATCACTGTATACATGACTAATACTGATCAGCCGCTTATGCTGCCGTCTGAAATCAATCCACTAATACCCAACGACCCAAGATATTATTATTACCAAATGTGTTCTACGTAGCAGATTTTACTAATTCGCAGTGTAGGTTTCACCCTGTTGTATTATAATTAGGTCTACAATAATATGTAAATCCCATTCTATGGATGCTTTTTCTAGTTTCATATTGATAGTAATCTCTGACATAAAAATAAATCATTCTATTATATCCCCATTCTTGGCGGATTTTTATGGAAAGAAAGCAGGTTTTGTATGCCTATCATTAAGACACATTAATTTTAAATTTTAATTGATTATAATTTTATCATGCGCGATAATACTAGAGAATAGAGAATGACAAGATTTTAGTCTAATAAATCATAAGATTTTCTCCATCCTATGATCACGATCAAAGATTCTCCCTGAAAATTATCTATTTTGATATTCGTTAACAAATGTTAAAAAACTTGGAGATGATCAGGTTACGTTCCGCATAATTATAATTTTATCATGTGATAGTCCTAGAGAATAGAAAATGACAAGATTTTAGTCTAATAAATCATAAGATTTTCTCCATCCTATAATCATGACCTAAAGATCTCCTGAAATTATCTAATTTGATATTTGTTTCGTAATGTATTTTTTTTTTTAACAAAATATATAAATACAACTTGAGCTCGATAAAGGTGTTTGAATAAATTGTTTTTCAACTTCATATAATTCATCTTCAATTTCTTTGATACTTAAGTTATCTTTCACTAATAACAATTCATTCTGTCTAATATTAATTGTCACAATGAAATTAAATTACATTATTTTAATTCTGATTATTGTTATTTTAAATGTTTACTTGACAATTGCCGCACCTGCTGCGATTTTATTGACAAATGCTTCTGCTTTATTGAAAACTGACGAGTAATTAATTTGATTTATTGTTTCATAATGTTCAACTTGTTATTTGTAACCTTAATTCACATTTTTGACGTTGCATTTATTAAATCATTTAGCTGGTAAGCATAGGTTTAATATAATTGCTTCCAAATTGTTATTTATTATATTTATTTCTAAACTTTTCATTCATCTTAAATCATTCTACTTACAACTTTATATTGTATATTTTATTTATTAAATTATTAGTGTGTAAGTATAAGTTATATTATATTTGTTATAAAATTATTATTGAAGATTTTTAAATATGCATTTTAACAAATACTTCTGTCAACTTATTAGGCCGTAAGTATGAGCTAGATTATATTTGTTTAAAATTCACTGACAAATATTTTAACAAATGCCTCTGTCAATTTTTACAATTTTTAGCGCGTAAGTATAGGCTTTAATATGTTTGTTATGTTTATTTTTAAAAATTTTATGTAATCTTAAATTAAATCTATAACCAAAATTTTTTTATTAAATTATTAGTTTGTAAATATAAACTTTATTGTATTCGCTTTAAAATTTGATTTATTTTAATATAAATTTATAACACACATCATCTTTTATTGGATTATTAGCCAGTAAGTATAAGCTTTAATATATTTATTTTTAAACTTATGTTTGATGATTTAAATAATCTATTTATAACTTTTAATATTTATCTCCTTTTGGATTATTAGGGAGTAAATATAATCTTCATTATATTTGTTTTTAGATTTGTATTTGGTAATTCAAATTATGTTATTAACAATTTATAAAATACATTTTCTCTTGTCAAATTTTTAGTTGGTATGTATAAGCTTTATTATATGTTTTTAAATTTTTATTTGAATTTAAATTATGTTACATGCTATTATAACTTTATCATCGTATTTTTTTTTATTAATTAATTAGCGAGTAAGTATAAACTTTATCATTTGATGATTTTAAATAATGCTATTTAATATACATCTTGTTTAATTAAATTATTAGTGAGTAAGTATAAGTTTCATTATATTTGCTTTTTATATTATGAATGATAATTTTTAAATCTAAAATGTTTCTATCAATTTATTCAATTTTATTAGTGAGTAAGTATAAGCTTTATCATATTTACTACTAATTTCTTATATGATGATTTTATTCAAAATTTTATTATATATATTTTTATCATATTATTAGCCCATAAGTATAAGCTTTATTACTTATCTCTAAATTTTAATAGATGCTATTTTATAACCTTATATATGTTTTGTCATTGAATTATTAGTGAGTAAGTATATTTTTCTGAATTTATTTTATTTTAAATTGCACTATTAATAATTATATAATCTAATATTTTTTTGAAAATTGCTAGTTGGTATTATAATTATTTATATAATACAGTAAGACCTCAATATAATTACCAGGTTAAAAACAAACATTTGGTGATTATAAATAAGTGTAACTATATAAAGGTCAAGTTTTATATAGTTTATAAGATCTAGGATTAAGAAATAGTATGACTATAATGAGGTTGTAATTATAGATGCTTGTGAAACTAAATAATACTAGTGAAACTTGTGACTATTTAAAATCTGATTGGTTGTTATATTAAATTTCACCAGTTTCACCAGTTTCACCACTATTTACCAAGAGTTTTACCAGTTTTACCAGCATCTATAGTTATAGCTATATTAAGAGTAACTATAATGAAGTCTAACTGTATTTAATATTTTTAAAATTACTATAAATTACCAGGTCTTGTATCTGGTAATTTGTGGTATTTTTAGTTTTATATATATCTAACAATATACATTTTAACAAATGATTTTGCAAAACTATTAGCTGGTAAGATAGAATCTATATTTATAATATCATTATTTAATTATTTTTTTAAAATAAATAATTTAATATATGCTTCTATCAAATTATTAGCTCGTAAGTTTAAATTTTATTTTTTAAAATTATCTATAATTTTTAAATATGTATTTTACAATATTTAAAAAATATTTTTATCAAATATTAGTGAGTAAGTATTAAATTTGTCTCTAAAATTTTACTATATTTTAAATAATACTATTTATAATTTATAATGTATATTTTTTTATTAGTTTGTAAGTATATATAAAATTTTGTTTAATTTTTATAATATACTAACTATAACTTTTATAATAAATACTTTTTCTTGTCAAATTATTAGTTGGTAAGTATAAATTTTATTGTTAAAAAATTTATTTACCATTCAAATAAATTTTTTCTATATTAAAAAATTGTATTTTAGCAAAAATCTGCTTTATAGATTACATGAGAGTGAAATTCACTTTGTATAATAAAAAAATATAGCTAAGTATAGATCTCACTTTAATATGATCTATATAGCAGATTTTACTAATTTATAATATAGTTTTTATCCAGCCTTAATATTATTTATAAATTTATATAATATCAAATATATGTGATTTTGAATTTTTATTATATATACAATATTGTTCAAAATTTGTAATTTGGCAAACTAAGCAAATAAACATGTACCTAGTAGAGCCAAATTATTATATTTAACAATTTGTCTAATATTAGCATTATTGTTATCTGACAATTTATTAGTAAGTAGAGTTGCTAGTAAAACTAAATTGTGCTGATGAAACTAGTAACTAGCAAAAATTTGATTGGCTATTAAGTGCAATAGCCAATCAGATTTTAGTTAATTACTAGTTTTACTAGCAACTCTAGTAGTGAGTTATTGGCTAAGTTTTAATTTAAATAACCATAATTATAACAAGATGGTAAGAGTTTGCTGCATAAATATATTAGATATAAAAATCAAATCACATCAGATATATATATATAAACTTTTATTATATTTGATTTTGCAAATTTATTTCATATCAGATATATATATATAAACTTTTATTATACTTAATTTTGCAAATTTATTTTTTAATCTAAATAATAAGATTTCAATCTGGGGATAAATAAATAAACTTACAATTTTTTTATTTTTAAAATATATATTTAATAAATATTTTAATAAATATTTTCATTAAATTATTAGTATGTAAGTATGCTTTTTATTTATATTTTTAAATTTATTAATGATAATCTTAAAATATATATCTGTCAAATGCTTTAACAAATACTTTTGTCAAATTATAGATGGTAGTATATATTTAATTTTTATTTTTTAAATTATTATTAGTAATCTTAAAATATATATTTGACAAATGCTTTAATAAATACTTAAATCAAATTATTAGGCCATAAGTAAACACTTTATTTTTATTTTTAAATTAGAATAAATGTTCATATAACAACCTGTTACATGTAACAACCTCATATTTGCCAATATTAGTTAAAGTTAAAGTTTGAATTATATGAAGTTTTAATTATTTTATTGGCTATACTACTTGAGATATTATAAATAAGTATATAACAGGTTGTTACAATTAGATTTATTATTTAAATTATCATTATTAATCTTAAAATCTGTATTTGACAAATATTTAACAAATATTTTTGTCAAATTATTAGAATATAAGTATATACTTTATTATATTTTTAAATTATTATTAAAAATCTTAAAATAAATTACCTATAAGCTCATAATAAACATTTTTTATTGAATTATTAGCTAGTAAGTATATATATACTTTAGTAGATTTAGTTTTAAATTTTTTATCTTTATATCTAACAATATATATTTTAATAATTATTTGTATTAAAGTCGTTGCAAACCCTAAATTTTTGGTGAGTGTATAAACTTAATATATAATTATAATTTCTAGTTTTTAAATTAAGCAATTTATCTAAAGATATATTTTAGCAAAAGTATTTGTCTTTAACCAATATAAGTTTATCTAAGTTGAGGTATATACATGAATTTCTAGTATAAGGCAATAATTTTAGTTCTTTGTTTTTATTTCAACTCTTTTTCATCTATTTATTTTTTTAATTTTACTTTTAATTTATTTAATTTATTTTCATTTTTACTTGCTTTTTTGAGACCAATATGAAATTATCTAAGTTGAAATATACATATATAAATTTCTGTATAAGATAATAATTTTAGTTTTCTGTTTTTATTTTAACCCTTTTTATTTATTTTAATTCTGTTTTTAATTTATTTTTATTTATTTTTAATTTTTTATATACTTTCTTTTATTTTTAACATTGCTATTGGTTTATAATAATAATTATAATTATTATTTATATAATTCTTTCTTAAAATTATGCAAACAACATAATAAAGCAATAGTTAATAATCTTTACAATTATAATCAAATTTAGTTTAGTTTAATTTTGTAATTTGTTTTAATTTGTTTATTTCTTGTTAAATTTAATAAAAATTAGTATAATATATAATGTTAGATATAATATTAGTATATTTAGTTAACTATATAAATTAAAAGATTAAAGACTAAAATTATAGCAAATATAACAATTAAAATCTTAATAGAGTTATAATTTCTATATTAATAATTAATAAATTAGTTGTATGATCATATATAATATAAAGCCAAAAATAAGAAAGCAAAAAATTTTTAAAATAATTAAAGTTTTTAAAATGCAATAATATATATATTTAATTAACTCTAACTATACCCTAACTTTAATATTTTAACTAATAATTTTATTATTTTAAATAATAATTTGTAATATTATAACTTGCTATAATCTTATTTACACCCTAATACTATCTTCAATTCTCATTAACCAATCTATTGCTTCTCAAATTTTTAAGTCAGGAGAATCAACAATGAAGTTTGAACAATTTTTATCTATTAACTCTACACTATCTCAATTCAACTTCTATACTGATAGATCTGTAATTGATATTAGTATATAAGATTATATAATAGGTGTAGCTAAATTCAATTAGATATTAACATCTACATCATACACAAATTCTTAGCAAAAATTCAATTCTGGCTATCTTCTTATAAAGCAGGTTTTTTTTCTATTTTATTTGCAATTTTCATTACCTCTCACAACTCAACTATAAATATTTTTACTGACTCACAATCTATTATTTTTAAATACTTTAAATTTACTAACTCTTACAACTCTAACAAATATTTTAAATTCAGTTCTTGGCCACTATGATATACATTACTTAATATTTCTAAATTATATAATCTACAAATCAACTTTCACAAAGTTTAAACTTATACGGATGAATATTATAATAATTTAGCTAATATATTTGCAAAACATTATAATCTTTCATCTTCTTTATATTTTATATATACCAATATTTACAACTCTTCTTATATTATCTAATAGAAGCAACATTTAGTTGAATCTTCTACAAAACACTTTATAAAAAATATTTGTAAATTTCAAATCAAAATGCAATACAGAATAGTCACTTTTTATTTAACAAATTGACTAGAACTTTACTTGACTATATTTTAACCATAACCAAGAACTAATTTACAGCTACATTAATTTTAAACTTAACCATCTTAAGTTCTTTAAAATTAAAATTCTACTTAAAGAACTACTTACTTTTTTTTTACTATACTAAATATCATAATTTTTTAACAACTCTATTTCTTTTTTTGCAATAGTCTAGATTTTGTCTTACATTGGAGAACTTGCTCTAACTCTATTATATTACATAGTATTATTTCTAATTTAATTTTTAAAATTCTCTATAACTCAGCACTAGAATTGTCTAGGAATTAAACAGATAAACTCATTTACAAAATTCAAAACCATGCAGCCTTTAATGATATATTACTAAGTAAAATGAACCCTCTTTGAACATTATGTTTAAAGGTCTCATCCCAATATCTTTGATTCAAACTATTCAAAATTATAAAATTCTATACAAACTGGCTTCTCAAACTATCATTAAAATCTTAATTCAAATCAATAAACTTATCTATAAATAAATATAGAAGCCATACTGCACTAATTTTTCAAATTAAAAAAAGTAATATAATATTATTTTACTTTACAACCAACCCAAGCTACACAACCTAATAACTGAATTTCAAGACAAACTAAAAATTATACGCCTATTTATACTGATGAGGCATGCCTAATTAATTATATACTAATAATTTTTGTTTACTACTTGAACAGACTATCTGTAAAATTAATATTTACAATATATTATAAATTAAATATAGTATATCCTCACATTATATTTTAACTATTACAATCAAGATGAGTCTTTGACCACTTTAGTAGGTTTAGATCACAGATAAAGTAGTCTAAGCTTTATTCTTGTATATAGTTTTTACTTATTATATCTTATGTATTTAAAGGTTAGTAACTCTCTGTAGTTGCTATATTAAAACTATTAATAAAGATATGAACAAAGCCTTATCTTAATATCAAAAAAAATAACTTGCTATAATTAATAAATTTTTATAATCAATAGAAGCAAAATTTTAAAATAAATTTGAAAAATAAAACTAAAGTTTAAAATATTTATTTATATTTATAAATATTATTTATATTTTTTTATAAAGTATAATTACAAAAACTCTTTCTATCAATCACTTACAAAAATTTAAATAAAATTTACCTATTAAAAATCTTTAATAACACAATATTTTACTAAGTGATTGATAGAAAGAGTTTTTGTAATTATACTTTATAAAAAAATATAAATAATATTTATAAATATAACTGCTTTTAATATCTTAAGTAAATATGTTTAGCTTTTAATTTTATATAAAATTTAAAAGTTTTAAGTTTTTGTCTTGAAAACTTGTAGCATAACTAGGAATCTGCAACCTGGTATATGCCTGTATCTAACAAAAAATTTTAAAACACTGGCATAGGCATGGGCACAGTCACTTTTTTGTTTAGCATAAAAATGACTGTCATTTTTATGCCTATGGGTACTTTGTGTCTGATTTTATTTTTGGCTTAAAAGTACTAGAATGTAGCCAGCCTAAAGTGCCAAAAACATTATACAAGTGTCAGGCACTTTCTTAGGTATAGCATTAAAATGCCTGGCACTTTTATTGGCTAGCACTTTTGTGTCTATAGCATATTATACCATAAGATTAGTGTCTGGCATGGTGCCTAATATATTTAGTATAATTA